>CAEFZX010008062.1:0-74180 GCA_903066825.1 Alfaro cultratus
ACACACACACACACACACACACACACACACACACACACACACACACACACACACACACACACACACACACACACACAGACAGGTAAATGACAGATTTGGCCTTAGGCACTGGAGTCCAGAATTGACTTCCTTCATCATGCTATGAGGAGAAAACACAAAGCGTGTGCCAGGAGGAAGTGGTTGTACCAGTAGGCCGCTGTAAGCAGCCCATTTGGTTGGAGAGGCAAAAGAAAAGAAAAAAAAAGAACTGAAAGACTAAACGTATTTAATCTGTCCAACACCTCCCAGCTTGGTTTCAAATCCCAACTTTTAGCAGATACATGCATGAAAGAATACTACACTTTCTCATCAAATATCATAAAATGAGTAATACAATTTTCACAAAAATAAATATAACCGAGCAAATAAGCTAAAAAACTAAAATACCTGAAAAAGAAAAACAGCCAAGCTGGAGAAACTTTGCCTTTGGGACAAATTAAATGGTTTCACAACTTTCCACACGTTGCACTTTTTTTTTTTCTTTTTAAAGAATGACTTTATTCTCCATTAACATCCTTCTTTTTATTTTAACTGCACTGTTTGTTGAAAATCCTGGATGTGGCTGATTTTGATGCAACTAGTTAGCAGGAAAATAGTCGCCTTTCACTTACTACATTTTTTCCTTTGACCTGGCAATCAAAGCAAAATGTACCATCCCTGATTTTTGATTATTATGTACTTTTTAACACAGAGATCTTCGTTTATTCACAGATCAGAATATAGCTATTAGTTTAGTTTTTAGAGTGATCTGTGTATTTCACCATTCATGTGAATCTCACACCAGCATGAGGAAAAATAAAAGCCTTTCATTTGTGGGATAAAAATCGTTGACCTTGCACTGACAGCAGCAATGTCCGCCTCCTAACCTTGCAGGCAGATACACAAGAATATCATGTTGTGGTGATTATCAGTGATGGAGGCTTTTTGAAGAGCCGCCCAAGGTTGAGAAGCGCTGATCCGAACAAACCTCCCTCAGTGAGGAGACGTCTGGGAGTTTTTGGGCGACTTCAGGCGAACGTTGAACTCATTTTAATTCTCTCTTTTAGACAAATAAATAAATAAATAATAAAAATAAGTTAACAAGAATCCTTGAATCCCAGATTTGATTGCCGCTTGTCCGTTACGTTTTGACGAACACCTGAACAGAAACGGGTACACCCTACAGAGTATAAAAATCTATCACTAAGTGTGTGTGTCGCAGCTTTGCGGATGTATAAAACACAATGAACCACATTGAACCAGAAAAAAGTGTGGGTGAGTGAGGCGTCTTGTCCGTGATGAAAGTTTTGGATCACAGTAAAGCTCTTTGCCTCGTCTTTTCTTAAGCCACTTCTCAATGCGTCCTAATTGAAGCGGTGCTTTACGAGGAGATGGAGGAAGGGCAGGGACTCTGGTTTGCTATGCTAAAAGCGACTGAGTGACGGACTTCACTCAGCGGGCCGACATGCAGGTTTAAGCCCTGAACATGACACACGTCGTCTGCGGGGATCAGCCCTCCTCAGCACCGCTGGTCTTACTGCTGGATTACAGCGGTGATTCACCCAGACCACACACGTAAACCTGTAGCTTTTTCCCGTCCTCCGTTTTCTTCACGCCTCTGAGGTTAGGAAGCTTTGTAATTCATCACCTCTCTAATTCTAGGATTTGGAAGAAGACCTGTGCGAGTCGGGGTTATTGTTGTTTTCATTTGGCTAAAGTGCACTGAGGAGAAATGGAAATGTACTGTATCTTGTTGTGTTTGCAATTCTTTTGAGAGCTTCTCCGTCTTTGTGTTGCAGACTCGTGGTTGGAGCCAGCTGTATCCTTCATCTACCCAGGGGGAGGAAGAAGCTCTTGTGCTTGGTCTGCCAGATTTCAACAGACAAATTGTACAGAGTTTGATAAAGAAACGACAGAGGGCATTAGACAAAGTATTATTTAGACAGGGTGCACTGTATGCACTTTTTTTGTGGTCATAACTGACTTTTAGAAGCTTGACCCGATTTTGGCAAATACTTTTTTTTTTTTTGTCTGAAAAGATACTAAATATACCAAAGAAATGGCCAGATTGACAACAGTGGGGCAACTGTAGTTAACGGCAGACATGACCTGATGATGCTGCCAGTCTGTCCTCTCTGTCACAGCAGAGCAAAAGAGGATTTTCAAACCTTTGCAGAGATGGATAAAATAATTTTCTCATGTAGTGGCCAATCATCCAAAATTCTGAAAATTACCACTGATATATCGGTGCACCCCTATTTTTTATTTTTTTTTTTTAACCATTTGCAACACTTAGTTTAAGCCACTGGCATTTTTTTCCGCCTTACATCCGACTTTAAATCCAAACTCATCATTTTGGCCTACAGTCAGTGAAAAATAAGTCTCGAAAACCCTAAGCAACTCATGTCTCTCCCTCTCTTATCAGAAACTCCCTGAATCCTTCAGGTTTATTTGCTGCCGACCGGCAGCTTCAGCCTCCTTTACAGCTGCCCGATGTCTGGAGAGCGGCTAAGTGTTGCTTTGGCGGTGTGCTATGCTAAAAGCGACTGAGTGACGGACTTCACTCAAACATTTTTCATCCTGGAACACCCATCCACAAGCCGTCTGTGACCCAACCCAGTGAGGGGAAAGGAAGCAGTCAAAAACCATGATATGGTTTTTGACTCATCGTTGTTTTGATTCTAACTAGACTCAGCAGTTCAAGTTGATGCCCAGCAGCTTGATAATGGTCCCTACGTTCTCTGAAGCCTTCTCTAAATCTTTTAGACATTCACTTTGAAATGTCTTGTTGCTGAAATGTGCTATACAGATAATTTTTTATCGATTGATTGATTGATTCACTGGCATTCCACAGCTGCTGGATTTCAATACATAATGGCAGAAGGTCTGACCATTTTTGTTCTTGGTGACTTTGGTCCGTACCTTCAGACATTACCAAACTCCTTTCTTGTAACGGTGGATGGATTCCCTCCATCATGATTGCTCTCGCCCCATAAGGGAAGATGTTCCCATTATAAATCAATCATACCAAAGGTTGTAACCTTCTTCACCTGGCCTCTTGTAGCCTATCACAGCCTTACATAGACTTTCCTCTGACAGGTCTTATTTCTGGTGTACAGATTATAATGGATTATATATAAACCATGTTGTCACTCACCCATTACATTTAAATATGATCATTTTATTTAAAAAATAATAATTAAAAAACATAATCAAATAGACTACTGCTATCCTCAACTTTGCTTAACCCAGACGTCGCTCTCGAGTGTGCCGGCTTCCTCACAGGCATCGGCTTGGACACCACGGTGATGGTTCGTAGCGTCGCTCTCCGGGGTTTTGATCGGGTACGTCTCTCACAGCCTGCACCTTCTGAAGATCTGCAGTTTTTTGGGGTTTTTTGTCCAGTTTAAAAGCAGACGACCCATTTCACTCTGTGCAGCAAATGACAGGTCTTGTGACGGATTACATGGAAGCTTATGGGACCAGGTTTGTTTGGAGGTCCGTTCCCAAAAGAGTGGACAGGCTCCCTTCGGGAACCCTTCAGGTGACGTGGAGCGACACCGAAACCGGCAGGGAGCACAAAGACACCTACGATTCGGTGTTATGGGCTGTGGGTGAGTCCTTCTGCTGGAGGCTTTTCCAGAATCTGTTTTTGATTGGATGTTGGCGTCCTTTCAGTGCAATTCCACAAGAACTTTTCATCTTAAAGTTGACACATGGCATAATGATCTAAAACCAGTTTAAAGATAGCTTCTTTTTTTTTCCCCACACATCCTTACGCCTAAAGCTTTTTCATCGGTAACAGTTTTAAAGCTGCAGTATGTAACTGTTAGTAAAAAAAAAATTTATACAAATTGACATACATGTTGAAACTGGCTCTATGTCATGTCAGTGTGATATGAGACAATCTGCTGCTTAAGAAAAGCAATCCCACAGCATGATGCTTCTACCATCATATTTCACTGTGGAGCAAGGAATCTACAATCTTTGTAATCTATAGAGCCACTTCTGCCCTCAGTTCAGCTAAATAAGTTATTTACAGCCAAAAATGTTACATTACCTCTTTTTTTTTTTTTTAAGAAATAATAAAAAAAGAGAGATAAAAAGCACTTTTGACAGCTACCTACTGTGGGGAATTTTTAAAGAAGTTCCATTTTATTTCAATGTTTGGCTTTAAAATAAAGAAAACCTATAACATTTCCATATTCTCTTATGAGATGTTGATATTTTTGGAAAATTATGTTTGAAAAGCACATATTTTCAACCAAATGACAAGAAAACTCGAGCTAAAAGACAGAGCTGAAAATGTTAGTGTCATTCTGTTGTGGAAATTAAGTGGAAAATGAGAAACTGATAAGATATTCATCTGTTATATCTATCTTTAAAAAGTATTAGTTGATTCTTTAAGCGATAGTTATTAAGAGCCAATGTGGAAGGCCGAAAGTTGCTGCCGTTTGTAACCAAACCTGTGCAAATGTGGAAAAGATGAACAGGGCATGGATACTTTCACAAAGTGTTGTATCATTTCCCACCGCTGTCACAATGTTCCTCTGAAATAAAACATTGGTGTGAGTCTGTGGTCCCCTTCCACCGGCTCCTTTGTCATCTTTAAAAAGTGCAGTGTCAGCGGGTACAGCATGAATCAAGCGTGAAAACAAAGTAATAAAGCCAGAGTGATGGGAATAGGCAGGGGAAGTGTCGCTCGCTTGCTGTGGGCTCCCCGGTTGGAGCGGGGCAGGACGGAGCAGGATGCACCCAGGCGCGGGTCACCGCATTCCCCTCTTTGTTCTCGCTCTGCGCCTTCCTGCCCCGTGCCAGCTCCGCGGAAACCAGCCTCGCATCTGTCACTGCCCGCCGGGCCTGCGCCACCTCTGCCCGCCATCACCTGCTGCCGTCTTCCTCTTTCTCATCTGTCCGGTTTCTGTTGTCCTGTCATTTCTCCTGTTTCCAGGCAGCAGAATGATTCACAGTGGAAGGGACAACTGTCAGGTTTGCTTGTGTTGAACCTGTTTAAAAGCAACACTTCCCAAAACTCGACGGTGAGGCTTTTGTTTTATTTTAGAGCATTTTTGTAAGGCAGAGCGTAAGAGACGGCTGACTCTTACACCCTTTTGGGTCGACCCAAGCCCGACCCAAAACCAAAATTCTGTCTGGGTCGGACCAGAATCATTTGTTGGACGTAAAAGTAGTTTTTCTTTGTTCCGCTTTACAGTTCTAAAAGCTTACAGACTTCGTTACAGCAGCTTCCTCTGTCTTGCCATAACTCGGCAACATCTATATGAAGTGGAGGTTTTCGTTCCCATACGACTCGGTGAGAACCGGCAACAATGCGCCGTTCGCGTCTTTGATGTGCGGGAGTTACGAGCACAAGGCCACTTCCCTTCGCTGTGGCCTCCGTCGAGGAGCCAGACTGGGGTCCCAGGGCCCCTGTGGATCTATTAAAGGCCAGAGGGTAGCGGGGGACAGCATCACCACTGTCTACCACATCCTTCTCAATGGCTGCGCCTCCCTCCACCTTTTCCCCCGCTCCTTCCTGACCTTGCGGCCGGTCCCCGCCCGTCCAGGTGTGGCCACACAAACACGGCAGGAAACAGAACATTTCCAAGCTTTCCTGTCTGCGTAACGATGGTGGACACTTCAGTCTCCTCCCCCGCTGGCCTCTACCCTGCCAAAGGATGTCATTAAAAACCATTTCCTTATTTTGAAAGGGTATTCGCCTCTCTGTTTTATACTAGAGTCGACTTCCTAAAAAGATTAGGTTTGTGTAGAAGTTCCTAAAGCTTCCCAAATGGCCACTTGGGACTCAGCCCAGAATGCAGTCTGCCTCACAGTAACTGTACGCAATAAAACCCTGCTGGAACATCACTCTTCTTTTATGTTTTATTTAAGTTACACATTAGAAAATGTTTTTTGACACATTTCGTTCGCGAGATTGTCCTGGCACAGATGACGGCCGGGGGGAAAAAAAAAAAAGAACGTTTCATGGTTGGTTCTGATCCAGCAAACAGCGGAGCAAGAACTAACAGAGACTCGATACAAAACCGTGTTCAGAAGAAATCAGTCTTCATACAATAAGGCGACTGCAGCTGCTACATTGTGTCGATGTCAGTAAATGCAACACACATTTACTGACTGTCCTGATAAAGTTTGGGCTGACTCTCACCACCTTGTGTTAGACTGTATCAACAACATTTATTAAGTTTTGTTTTCAATGAAAGACACACAGATGTGCATCACTGCTGCATAGCTTAATTCACAGGATGACATAATTGGCGGTGTTCTAAATAGACACACTATTGACGCGCTTCATTATCGGTATACAATGTCTTGCCGTTGTTCAGAACAATACGCAGTGAGGGAGCCATCTTCTCTGGACACCAGCAGGCGTCCTCAAACGCCAACCAACCAACCAACCAACCAACCAACCAACCAACCAACCAACCAGTTACCTACTGAAGTTCTGTCCAGTCTGACCCAGCTGGTCGTATTTATCTAGACCAGTTTATCTAAACTGGCACTTAGAAAAGTATTCCTACCCTTCTCTCGGCATCCAGGCCTTCCTTCTGAATTAATTTTTTTATACCTCAACAATACCCAACTGGCTGTCGTCGTCTCTTATCTGTACCTACGGACTCATAACTAATTTCTACCGACTGACTGAATTTCCTGCAATGCTACTTTTCTCGGTTCTTTCCAGGACGCCTCCCTTGTTTCCTTGATCCCGATTACAATCCATAGATGCTACAGTTTTTCTCTGCAGCCTCTTATCAGTTTGCCTCTTAAAATCTTTTTTGGCTTGAAATGAAACACGTCGTCATCATCACGTCTTGCGGAGGTGTGCGCGATCCGTTCCACCCCAACAATAACAAGCTGCCACCGCGCTGCTCTCCCTTTTGTCTGGGTTCATTAGTTTGATCAGATAAGCTTCCAGCTCTCGCAGACGTTTGTTGTGGCTGTTTAGCTTCCTCTTAATGTCACAACAGGCTTTGTTCCGATTGGCCAACTCAGCCACTTGTGTGACTGCAACAGTAGCTCTGCCAAGTCTGAGGTCGGAACTTCACTCTCACAAGGCTGGAGGTATAAAAGTACAATCTGAGTCGCAACAATGGGTTTTTGTGAAAGTGTTAAAGCCTTAATCACCAAAGTTTTACACCTAGCAAATTTTTAACAACACTGCAGGCCAATAAATGCTATATTATGACCTTGTTATTACATTGACAGTCAGCTTTTGACTGAATGTTGACTGCAGTTGTCCCTGCTGTGGTCCTCCAGTCACAGGTGTTTGGATTTAGGTGTTTCTCAATGCATTTGGGCTGCGTGTGCCACTAAATACATCTTGTGTTAATTGGTATCATGTGTTTTTCAGTAACGTTGTTTTCGGGGTGGGCGACATAGATGTAAAGTTTTATTGCTATATTTTGTGGTACTATTCTGATAACGATAAATGTGACGATAAGAACAATTTATTACTGTTTTACTTTTGCTTCATGGCACAGCAGTCAGAGCTCCATAAACACAAATGCTGCTCTTGAAAAACATATCAGTTTGTAATGGCATTTATTTATTTATTTATTTATTTATTTATTTATTTATTTATTTTTAGGAGACCAGTATCACAAAAACATTATTTATATCACTGAACTGAACACAGCAACTACACTAAATCATATTTTAATTTTCTTATATATATTTACTGATGGACTCATTGAACAAACTGTGGAGAAATGGCAATTCCGACATTACGCACAATTTTAGGGGGCTCCATTAATTGGAATTTATTATGACAATAATTAGTCAAAATTTAAAAGAAATTTAACACAATAAATGATAAATGATACGATAAATTCCCACTCCTGTGTGGTTTCTCTGGGTTTTTTCTCTGCCTTTGTGAAGGTGTATTAGCAGACTTCTTCAGTGTTATCTTGTTCTCTCTTTATCCTTCTTTCTCTTCTCTACTCCTGTCTCATTCTTTCCCTTTCCTTTCCATCTTGTGAAAGTACATTTGTTATCGTTTTTCTTGGCACTCAGGCAGCAATTCTGACTGCTACACTTGGAGAGGACGCGCTAAAAAAGACTCACCTCACAACATTGTTTGCTTTGTCTCATCGAAGCTTTAGAAAAATGCATTTTAATAACAAGCACATTTTTAAAAGCTCTATAAACACTAAATCCACGTCAATTCACCAACACCAGCGCAGTGAGAGGATGCCATTCATTGGTGTGTTTCATTCTTACAAGACAGGAAAATATTTACAAGTCCAGCCTTAGGGAATCGGTCTTGACTGGCTGACTTCCCCTCTCTCCTCTCTACTCTCTCTGTGTGTTCTGTCCCATTCACCCACACACGTTGTAGAGAACCAGACAGTTCCCCGAAGCCCTCCCCTCACCCACCTCACCCGCCCTGCACTGAGAAGATTGGGGGTGGAGGTGGGGGTCGACGTTGTTCTTCGGCTCCAGCCAGGAAGAGGGGTCTCGGGGGTTTGTTATTTTTGCTGTCCGATAGCATCTACATGGGTTCCTCAGGCCCCGACTGTTTATTATGCTGCCCAGACAGGTTGTGAGGAGCTGTGTTCGGGAGGGTGGAGCATATGGTCCGAGCTCCATCACCATGGAGACCTGCTGTCGACAGCATCCGTCAGTCATCTGCCCAGAAAGTGTCAGAATTTGCACCCCGGGATGTCCGCGGGGTCTTTGGGATCCCAGCTGGCCAGATGTTGCTTAATCACCGTTTCTATCTCTTGTGATGTTTCACAGCGTTAGGAATATCTTGTCAGGTCCACGTTTTTCTCTTGTTGCATATCTACAAGCCTAATTGCCAACACGTTCAATAGTTTGATCAAAGATTTAATGGATGGACATAAAACCTTTTCAATCAGGGTGCGCAATTGAGATAAGCCTGAGAAAAAATTTGTTTTTAACACTTTCCTCCTTCTGCTCTTGACATATTTCCACTTTTTCTGGTTCCTCTTCAGGAAGAGCTCCTGAAACCAAAACCCTTGGACTCGACAAGCTGGGCATGCAGCTCAACCAAGAGACGGGGAAAATAGTCGTAGGCCCAGACGAATCCACCTCGGTGCCAAACATCTATGCTTTCGGCGACATCGGCGAGGTAGGTCATCGTCGACAGGCGCCAGACTGACAGCAGACATGATGCCGATAACAATCAGGAGAGGAGAAGCGCTCTATAATTACTGCTTTTAATTTTGACGGGGAAAAATACACAAAAAGATGCCACGCCCAACCAGAAAACTGGAAATACCTCTCATAGTTAAAACTGTTGTGGCTCACTTATTAGTGCAGCAACATTAAAAACAAAGATGATGGAAATTCTCCGTAATAGACCAACTAGAAGTTCGGCTGAACTGGAAAGTGGAAGGAAAAGGAAACTTATTTCCAAATAATTGAGTCATAGGACTCCATGGTGATTGATGGCAACATGACTGTTAGTCATGCACTCCATAAATCTGCCATTTATGAAACAGAAGAGGCATTGTTGGCAGCTTGCCATGTAGGGAATGCAGCAAACCTGCAAGGAAAAAAAAATCTCTCTCCTGCTTGGAGAGTCATTTGTGTCAGGTAAAAATGAAAAACTAATATGGCACTTCAAGTGGAGCACACCATCCCCACTAGGAGACATGGTGGTGGCGGCATCATGATTGGAAGATGTTTGTTTTCAACAGGAGCTGGAAAACTATGCAGAGGTAATGGGACAATGTGGAGACTGCAAATCAAAGGTCCACCTTTCAGCAGGACAACACAAAGCTGGAGCTATTGAAATGTTTTATTGTGTCGAAGTCCGGGGATAAATATCATTAAACACATCTGACTGATGTGTTTGTCTAAAAAGAGTAGAGAGTATTTTCAATCTGTAGATGTGCCACACTGTCAGAGCAGTAATTAAGTCAAAATTGTACATAATGTATATACATTTTGCATTTAAGGTTTAAAAAAAGGAGTGCTGCTGTTCTAATTTAGGCAATAAAATGTTAACATTCTTATTTTAAAAGGAATTTAATTATTTGGATTTTTTTCATCTTTTAATGTGTTTCTTATATTGTATCAAATTCTTTTATCTGATTAATCATCAGAATAATCGATCGAATTCTAGATTACTAAAATAATTAGTTGCAGCCTTAAACATTGCCATAAAATACATGGATGTTTGCTGTTTCCATGTCAGAAAACATGAAAAGGCTGTGAAGACCTTTAACTTCTTAAAGCACTTGGTGTCCAGTCAGTCTGAAAACTTGATCATCTTTCCAAATGTTGACTTATTGTTTGTTGAAGGTTTTAGTTTTGGCTACATTTTAATCAGTCTGAGGACCAATTTTCCTATTTCTTACCAGCTCCATGCTGACGCACAGAGTAGATAGCTGCATAAAAACATGCAGGGGAAATGGTTTAGTCTAGCTTTGATAGCTTTATTTTATATGTTTAACCAATCAAAACTAGCTGGGAAAAAGCCACTTCACTTCCTTCTGGCCCGCCCTCCTTCTGCTCCTCAGCTGGCCATTTGAACCTTTACAAACAGTTAAATGTTCAAAATTTTACAATATCTTACCACACTGTAAGGAAAAAAATACCTGAAATTAGAAGGAATTTTGGTTAAAAATAACAAAAGAGCTGAAAGCTGGGTGAGCAAAGCTCATGATCACTTTTGCAGAAACTCACAATACTTTTTTTTTTTTTCCTCACCTGGAATAACTTTAATAATGTGATGGTAGAAGCTCTGGAGCTGGCACTGTGTTATTACAAGTTAAACCTGCTGCATGTCAGCATTGTTTTTTCTACCACAACCAACTGAGCTTCCTTCCTGCCTCCCAGGTCTCATGACACACACACGCACACACACGCACACACACATTCTCTGAGTCGCTTTGATTGACGGCTGGCTTTGATGAGTGCTTCTCTCCAATCTGTCTTGCAGCTTTTTCCCAACAGCAAAGGCATTTTTTTCCCTCTTCAGGTAAAAACGGGTAGAATAGTATATATGTATACACATATATATATATTTTTCTGTAACCTTACATGCAGTATGATGACGCATTCTAACCGGCTTGACGACAGCGGTTGGAATGCCGCAGCGCGCCGCCGTATACGTGCGGAGGCGCTGGAGATGTTTGCTGACAACAGGATGTGTTGGTGATTTAACAAGTTGAAGTCATGTCTTTAAAGCTGCCCTGCAGCCCTACTGTTTCCTGAACGCCACAGTTGGATGTGCGTCTCCATGGCTATGCGTTTGCCTGTTGGCAAACAGCCAAAACAGTAAAGGAAAACACACACAGGGAAAGATTTTCCAAATAATTTCACCCCTTTGATTTAATAAGCAGTTACTGAAATGATGTGTTTACATCATTTTATGCGTCAAATGTTGTTGTTTTTTTATTACTAATGATCAAATGTTTTAAAACCTACAGTGTCATGTTCCTGGAACATTTCCACATTTTATCACGTACCATCCACGAAGCTCAGCGCATTTTACTTGGATTTTATCTGATACGGCAACATAAAAATGGTGAATGATTATGAAGTAGTGTGAAAATTTTGCATGTTATACAAAATCCAACCTGAAGATGAGGCGTCTATGTCCGTTCTGCATTACTCTGACACCCCAAAATAAAAATCCAATGCAGCCAATTGTCTCAGAGATCATTTAATTGGTAAAGTGATCTGTGAACGTCTCAGACGTGTTTTTGGAGAACATCAGTGAAGAAACGACTCCATGAGGACCGAAGAAAGGGAGAAAGGCTAAAGCAGAACATATTATGAATCAATACCTCAAGCATTGAACGGAGCTCTGTTTAATCAATCACCTAAAGAACTCAAATAGTAGGAGGCAACAGGAAAACTACCAATTCACAAATTCATCTAAACCGAGCAGGGATTCACTCTTCAGATAGGAGAATCTGTTCACGGGACAACTATTAGACACACATACTGCAAAGAGTGGCAGGAGGAAAGTCAACGGAAGATTTTGTCACGGACCATGGAGAAAACTCAGTAAAAAACGTGGGAGAAATTCCAGACCAAAACCTTTTGAAATTTTTCAGAAAGAATTCCAGTATCATTTTCAGAGGTTCCGCTGACCAAGTGCGACTGAGCATCAGCTATTGGCAAAACATTCCAGTGTCTAGATGTGCAAAGCTGGTCAAGAAAAAGAACTGCGAAATGTGGTTCCACAAAGAACCTGACTCACCGGACTACAAAATGTATTCAGATTCTTCAGCTGGAGTAATTTAGAAACCCTATCGCGTTTTCGCTGTCATGCACTATAATGTCTGCTGATCACAGACGTACTAAACATTTGCCACTAAAAGACGTTTTATTTCATAGTTTGGCTGGTCCTTCCTTATGTTTTTTTTTGTTTTTCCTCTCCTTGTGACACGTTTTTTGACTGATGCGTTAAATGTTCATTCGTACTGATGGACAAGAAGCAGAGCACTGACATCAGAGCGTCGGAACATATTCTGTGAGTTGGTTTAAAATCAGGCAGCTGAACACAAAGTGTCACCTGATCATGTTCTCAGCATGAACAACCCCTCTGGTTGGACAATTTCTAAAAAAAAAAAAAAAAAAAAGCAACCTATACATTTTCTTTAGTTTGCTTTTTTTCCCCTCTTCCTGACACATTTTTTGACTGATTAGACTTGTGGTCCAGAAAATCTTAATAAAACTCATAGAGGATATTAAAATTTAACATCAAAATATTTAACGTTATTGCAAACTAAATTGAACCTGTTGCAACTGTAGTTTCTATAGTCACACATGTGTTACAAGCCGTTTTCTGTGGGTATGTTGGGTTAATGCAGAGTCTGGGATGATGAAGGGTTCTTTAATGTAATCCTGATTAACTTATTAAATTGAGCACCGAATAATTCTTCTAATGGACTTTTTTTGTCTTTTGAAAACTTTTGATGTATGATAGTTGAACCCTTTGCTAATGTATACATTATTAAAACTGCAGTGTGTAGCTTTTATAAATAGTATGATTTTTACATATTTGTTAAAACTGCCTCCGTGTCGTGAGAGTTTGAGGCAGATAATCTGTGAAACGCTCGATCTCCCCCGCCTCCTCCCTGAGTTGCCGTCTGACAAAATGCATCAAAAACAACCAATCAGAGCCAGGAGGAGGGTCTAAGCGCTGTTAGTCAACCTCATGTACTTGTTTCTAAATATGCTAACAGAGGAGAAACAACTTTACAGGGAAACCGTTTCTCCGCCGTCATCTGTGACCACGCATTGGTCTGTAGTTACTTTTCATTCATATGTTGAATGAAAAGTTTAAGGTATATAACAACAGATGGATTGGAGTAACTTCACATTTCTCTTTACTTTAGGGTCGTCCAGAGCTGACCCCAACTGCCATCAAGGCAGGAAAGCTCCTTGCCCATAGGCTTGCCGGCCAGAGCACCGACCTTATGAACTACGACAACGTAAGACACACACACACACACACACACTCTCTCACCCAAACAGTAATAAAAGCCTTCATCTCTCCACACTTCAAGCGCTTGGGGCTTTTTACGTTTATCGTTTTCTGACAATGCGAGGCTGTTGTTTGGTTGGTCTCTCATCTGAGCCTCCCCTCCATTTGACTGCTTGCCTCTCTTGCCTCTCATTAGCATAATGTACCAGCGTTTTCCACGACGGCATGGTCCTGCGTCGTTCTTGGTATACGTACTCGTCTGTCGGCAAGTTGCAATGAAGGTTTTATTACAGCGCCTGTGTTCAAAACAGATTAAAGGCTTGTTTTAGCTGCGTGCGTTGAAGTATTTGCCTTAAAATTCATCTTCACATATAAATATTTAAAGCAAAAGGGGCATTTCTGTCGTTATTGAAATTAACATGGGCAGTTTCCACCTGCATGCGACGTTTTGGCAGTTTTGTAATTAGACGCTGCTTGGGATTTTCCGAAAGAAACAAGCGGAGTTGTTTTGGCAAAGTGTAAATGTTCCCAATTGTGTTTGTGTGTGACAGGTGGCCACCACAGTGTTCACCCCGTTGGAGTACGGCTGCGTCGGCCTGTCAGAGGAGGAGGCCGAGAGGAGACGTGGGAAAGACGGGATAGAGGTGGGATCAGTCATTCTCATCCCACCCTGGTCTGGAGCGTTAAATAATGGATTTTTAATTAATTTTTTACCAGAGTTATTTAATAGTCAGACAGCATCTGTATCTGTCTTTCCTTTTCTTTCTTTTCTCCTTCTTTCTTGCTTTCTTACTTCCCATTCTCCCACTGGACCTCTGGCTGGTCCACTTCAATTCAGCTCAAACAGAAGAAACATGTTGGCAAAAATTAAAAGCTAATTTAAGATTACATCAGCCAGGACATGGATACTTTGGGTCTTATCTTTATGCCTGCCCATTGTAGAAATAGTTGCCATAACTTGATTGGGGAACTTTTACATTTCTATGTTTTAAATTCAACACAAAGGAATGTCGAATCTGGAAAAAAAATAAAATTCACAAAGCAAAAACTGTGTTAGAACACTGGCTTCAGTTACTCAACTTTGGGAGGAAACAAATAGTTAAAATGCATCATAAAAAGCTTCAAATTAACATGATTTTCAGGCCTCCTTCTACTTCTAAACAGAACCATGTGATTCCAGCTGAAAACCCCACAGGAGGCATTACCTGTTGTTGGATGAAATGGATAGGGTCTTTAGGGTATAGTATATATTTTAATATATATAAAAAGTAAATTAAAATCCATAATATTTTATTTAAAAACAGCTGTACCATTATTGAAGAAATTGGGAACATAATTGAACAAGTAGATTAGTCTGTTTTTATAAATATTTGTATTTAATTTAGTTATCATCATTGAAAGTACAATCCCTCCCCCACAACAGCTTTTCAAACACTCACACACACACACACACACACACACACACACACACACGGACGCAGTACATTAGCGAGCGGCTCTTGAGTTTACCTGCCAGATGCTAGCAACACCTGCAGAGTGCTGACGATAAACGCAGACCCCTGCCTTTGAGTGACGGGCCAGCAGGAGGTCTGATTGAGGTGTGTGTGAGGTGTGTGTGAGGTGACGACAGGTGCGGCGAGATCTGAGGAGGAGCCCCTCCACCCCACCCCACCGCACTCACCCAACAGCTGCACGGCCCTCACAACTTGTGTCGGCACGTTCGCTGGCAGAATCAAACTCTGTACATCTCAGAGAGGACTGACACGCTGAGTGGGCTGTTTACGTTTTGGCAATTGAAGCTTTTCTGCTTGTTTTTTTTTTTTTTTCTCCATGGCAACACATCTTCATTTTCAGTTGGTTGCTAATTTGTTTGAGTTGTAATCGTGATCTCTTTAAGTTTCCTTTTTTATTTTTTATTTTTTTTACTGTCAGCTTTTGGTTTTGTGAAATTTCACCAAATCCGTCATAGCGATCCTCATGGATTTACACAATACCAGCTGAAATCTCCCCAACTCTTGTTCTTTGATGCTCGACTAGATGTTGTGAAGTCTCCGTGAAGCAATTGTTGGCAGATACTGAAAATGAAATGTTTATGTCTCTGTAGGTTTTCCACGCCTTCTACAAGCCACTAGAATTCACCGTCGCAGAGCGCGATGCCAGCCAGTGTTACATAAAGGTAACCCGGGAAGGGCATCCCATCATCCTCAGGGTTCATTCATGATCTTTAAGTCTAAAAAAAAAAATAAGGATTGTTTCAACTCTGCATAATTATGAAAAAAGAAAATAATAGCATAGAGAAAAACGTTTCTGTTTCCAGACTTTGCATTCCTCGAGTTAAATATATTAATATTGAGCGAGTTGAACCAAACAGATTACATGTCAGACTTTGGTTACCATTGAGCAAAAGCAACTGACTCATGGACGGATGTTTGGAGATACATAGAGACTGTACTCGTTTCTAAACTCAAGAGGAAAACAGCAGAGGAACGCTTCTTCCTGTTTTTAGTTTTGAACGACTAACAGCTGGTATAAAAAGACCTGACCACAGTAAAAGCAAGTAGTGTAAATACAACTGATTGTGTTTATATTAGTGCCATCAATCAATTAAAAACATGCAATCAGATTAATCACTATGCCTAACTTTGTATGCATGCAGCAGTGTAATTACCATCTACCACATTCCAACCGTTTTGTAGCCATACTCCAAAAATAAGGGAAACTTATTTCACTCAACACACATGCACGTACTAGCAAACCTTTTCAGGTGACCAGATGAGCTATATTTTATTTAATATTTTTTGGGTGACCCACACCTTTCTGATGCCGCCCTGGGCAACTGCCCATAAAGCCCATATCTAAAACTGTCACTTTATTCACATTTTCAAAAGCTGTTTGATTATCTCAAACCAAACATGTCTGAAGATTATCAATTTTCCCTGCAGTTATATTCAGGAAGGTTTAAAGGAAACCATTTTGTTTTGTTTTAGAAATGTTCCTCTCCATTGATTTTCCGTGGAGCTGCTGCGATGAGCCTACGTAGACGTTCACACGCAGCTGGTGGCGTTAACACAAGAAAGTTGAAAAATGCTCAACTTTTTTTGCTGTCTGGGAAAACTTTCACCTCTTGCTGTCGTTTGTCGCTGCCTTTGTGTCGAGTCTGTAAGGCACTGCTGTGAAATAGGTAACCCTCCATGGAAGAGAGAGGCTTTTAAGTCGAAATAGTAGTTTGATTAATCTGCGTTATGTAATATTAATGCATTAAAATTTTCTGATTAGTCGTATGTGTCAACACGTTAGTTTATTTATTCAAAACATTGGGAAACTGACCAACAAACTTGGACATCTTGAGTCTGTAGAAGTATGTAATTGTCCTTTGTAGTAACTGGTCCGCATTAGTTAGCATCGGGCTAATCCTGCTGGTTCTCTTTTTATCGTCAGGTTATATGTGAGAGGGGAGGCGACCAGAAGATTCTGGGTCTGCACTTCACTGGTCCAAATGCTGGAGAGGTCATACAGGGATTCTCTATGGGTTTGCAGTAAGTTCAGAATAATCCTGGGTGTTTAATGTTAACTATAGACCATAAAAAAATGACTGGCTTTTGAAAAAAGAGGTGTTGTTTCGAGGTGACTGAACAGTTATTTTGCAAACAGAAGAAAGATTTCACACAGTTTAACAAAGTGGTGTCGGAGTCCCACAAGGATCACTGTTGGGACCTGAACTTTTAAATTTATATACTCAAATTTCTGAATGATTGAGTTAATTACAAGTTGTTTTGTTTGCAAATGACACGTTTTGTCCTTTGGGGAAAAATAAATAAATGTAAAATGCATTAATAAAACTTTGTATAAGTTAATTAAATAATTATTTTCTGTTATTTGGTAATAAAAAAACATGATCTGAGAAAACACATTCTGACATTATAAACATTTTCTAAATCGTTATTTAAGAAACATGATGGTTAGGCAGTTATTTGGTTCTGGATTTGTTTTGTGAAAATATTTAATATTCCTGACCTGCCATATTTTCTAATAATATAGAAGAGAATTATTCATTTTTATCTTTTGTTCTGATGGGATTATTTTTTATTTTTTTAAACTTTGACCAAGTTTGATTTTTTTGGTGTTAAGACTAATATATGTAATGTAATAAAATGTCTGAATAATCAAGCCTATGTAGAATCCAGCTCCTTTCTCTGCATTTCAGACTATTTGATCTGTTGGATTTCATCAGCTTTTATTTCTGATAAAATCTGGCATTAATATCTGTATTTGTGTGCCGCCTCTTAGGTGTGGAGCCACGTATCCTCACCTGCTGCAGACCGTAGGAATCCACCCCACCTGCGCTGAGGAGGTGGTCAAGATCCACATCACAAAGCGCTCTGGATTGGACCCAGCGGTCACCGGCTGCTGAGGTTAGGCCCCTCGGTTTCTGAACGCAGCGAGCACACGGGGCCCCTGTAGTGGGGACTTGAAGGGAGGCTCTTATAGGGGTTTTCCCCAGTTTCACTTTACCTACCGGGACTGGTTACTGCAGCTCCTCCACTGGAAGGTCTGGTCACAAACCACCGATTCGGGTTATCATTGTCCGCTAATGCCATTTATCAACCGAGTCTGTTATTAACCCCTCCATACAGATGTGCGCCTTAAAAGAACATAAGGTAATGAGAAAGAGAGAGAGGGCGAGAAGGCCCTGGTGTGGAATGAGCTGCTTTTAAATAGCCCGGCTCATCAATCAGGATGGAAACGCACATTTAGGATTTTTGCCGAGAATTCACAAGAAGCGGGCCTGAATTTTCTTCCGAATATACATTCTGCAAATATTGTTGTTTCTCCGGCTGTACTTCCTGTCCATTAGTCTTCGAGGTGACACATACCATACGGCCCCCCAGCCCCCAAAACGTGACACTGATGGATGGCCCCAGGGCCGTCGCCGCAGCGACACCGCTCCATTTCCCATGGACACAAATAGTCAGCAGGGCTGCCGTCAGTCAGCCTGCAGAGGCCTGGACTGCGGAGTTTGCCCTCAGTCCAGAGTAAACTCCTCCATCCACAGGCAGGGACAAATATACTAATATGTTCTGTCAAAAAGCCGCACGAATGCAAAATCCAGGACTTACACAGCTCTATTTCATTTTACTTCAGCTGCTCTACCCAAACTCACCCAAAGGCGGCACTGTTGCCCTCCTGATTCTGTAATGCATTCTGAGCCAACAGTGGAAGACGGGATGAAGCAGTCACTGTATAAAACATGAACCCGAGTGCATTCAGGTTGCACATTTAATCCCTTTAATCCCCATTAGAGATGCGTGCCTCCAGAAGTCTGACTTTATTGGTGCCAAGCTGATAAGGGTTATCGGTTGTATATTTACACGGATGGCAGGTTGGCCCTCGAGAGCCATCACCCCTGAAGATAAGGCGACTTGTTTGTATCAATAAAGCATTAACGGAGCCCCGCGTCCGCCAAAGACCGTTCAACCTGCCGCCTGCGTCGGACATCTTGGCTTCGTTAAAGTCGACGAGGAGAAGAGGACGGGGCAGAACTCGAAGAACCAGCGAGTACATCGGAGTTTGTTTTTATTTGAAGTTTAATCTGCCCCGTCTGATTAATGATTCCGATGAAGGGAGTGACAGACCGTCAGGAGATGGGGAAAGCTACCAGGTTTGTTTGAGAGAGAGAGAGAGAGCTGAGTACCAGCCCCGGTTGGGGAGGGAAAGAGGGGGGATTCCTGTGTGCTCTGTTCAGGGCCGAGGTGCTGACTGAAGGACCCTGACCTCCGCTCAGCAGGAACAGCTTGACTCTATCACTTGGAGCACAGAGGGCTCAGGTGGTGTAGCAGAGCACAGCAGGGGCCTGGGTGGAGGGGAGGAGATGAACAGAGGGGGTGCAGCATGGGCCAGGGAGCAGACCAAACCAAGCAACACAATAGCGAGTTGTGCCCTGGGTTACTCAGTCTATGTTCCTGTGCTTAACGAGCCACTTCAGGGGGCCGCCAAGGTGGGCCCGAGGCACCGCAGAGGAAGTCATTGAGACTATCAGCCAAACTGTAATATCTGTTTGTTTTTTACCCTTCACTTCCCCTTTAACCAGCTCCCGTCTTCTCTGCTATTTATTGCTCTATCCAGCCGTTAACGCACACAAAAAGACTTATTTCTTTTAACTTTACTGAGATGTGTCACTGTTTGGTATTGATATTGAGGTCAAATACTTGCCCTCAAATCTTCAGTGCGAGTGGGGGTCAGGGCTCAACTTTCAGGTCGGCCAGCTAATGATGACCTGCACTCAAAACCAGAACCTGGGGAGTGCAGGCCTGATGTCACCTGGCCACAAACTAGCTGTAAATAAACAGACAAATGTAATTTTACAATAAAGCTTTGCGATCTGTTATTTATATGTAAAATGATAACACACCCAGATAACCGTGTCGATAATAAAGAAAGTGATTCAAAGTCTGAAGGTGCTGCTGTTCCAACATGAGTATATGATAAAAAATAAAACAAAACCATCTGTAAAGGAAAGACAAAGTGAAAGGTGCTTTAAAAATACCTAGCAAATATTGAGAAAGATGCTTGCATGACAATTATTTGTAAAGCTTAGGTTAGCATTAACTGCTAATCTTGCTTCGTCCAAAAAAGGGGGAGCTGTGTGGGTGTTACTTCTGTTCAGAAGCAGCCATTTTGTTTTTAATGCTCAGACTTTCATCATTTAAAAAAAAAAAAAAGTTTTCTCCGAAGTGCGAAGAAATGCGAAGAATTCGCATTTCCTTGAATCACAGATTTCATGCTAAGCTAAAGAGACATTTTTGTTGTTACCTTGATAACCATTTTTCTCCAAATATTTACACCTAATCAGTTTACAGAAAATACCTGAGCAGGTAAAACCAATCTGTAAAACACATGAAATGTATGAAACCTTTAACCTTAGTTAAAAATGAAGCAAAATATTCTGAACTGATCACAGATTTTTTTTTTAGGAGTTTTAATTTGTAAATCTTTTTATATGTTTGGGTATCTGACACATGAGGGCAACCAGGGTACTGTTCACATTTTATCCAGGCTAAATAGGGATGACAACCACAAGTGGAAATCGATTATATTAAATTTTCCAACTCTACTACATAATGAAATTAATCATGAGATTTATGCATTTTTATATATTTTTCCCTTTATCAACACAATTTATCTGTAACTAAAAAAAGAGCTACACTGGTATTAAGCTTATATGTATATAATGAAAGTACATGAGTAAAAATGGTGAAGCTTGAATTCCAATTGTCAAATAGGTGAATTGATATGCAATTATTTCAGAAACTTGTTCAGTTTATTTGCTTGGTTTTGCTAAATTTAGTCTTTCAGATGAGGAAGGAGTGAAATGAAAAACCTGAATTTAATGCTTTAACACTCTGGGCCAAAATGACTCAAATCATAATGACGCTTAATATGATGCCATGTTTTGTTAGGTAAGATACTACGGTATTATACGGCCATCTGAACCCAGAGCAGTTTACCGAAATACATAACTCTGCTGTATTTGATGAAGAAAATGTTTTTTATTGAGTAAAAAAAAAAAGGAAAAGTTTCACAGCTGTGGATAAAAATACCCCAATATAAATTATAAGAATGTATATATTGTATTGCACAGTGTGTGACAGCAGACATCATGCTGCACATTTCCACCCCAGCTGATGCGCCGGTTCATCTGAGACGTTTCGATGGCAACTGCCGTCAGAGTCGACGGTCACTCTTTGACCCCCGGGTTGTCTCCGCTGACAGCCGGCCCTGCAATGCGGCCCCGTCACTCAGCTCCGGGCACCAACAATAGCAAAAATTCCAGCATGTTTGTTTGGTTAAGGAGAGAGCTCTCTGAAACCCCTGAACCTCCTCGAGATCCACGGCAGCCTCACTCACCCTGCGCACCAAGCCAGTGTCGGTCCTGTTCAAGAAAGACGGTGAGAGGAAAGTTCGGCCACACTCTCAAGAATGCTCGGCCCCCGTTTGGGAAATTGTGTGTCCTGTGCGGCTCCACAATGGAGCAAACCGGATAAATCTACCTTGAAATGCACTTAGCAGAACATGTCAACATGTCAGGGTGCGCTCTGCTCTACGCCCCGTCTTAATCCAGCCCATTGAACGCTGACAGTTGTCTGTGAGTCAGATATTCACGGGGTCTTTGTCACTTTAGCTCTTGAGCTCCAGCAGACTTGCTTGGGGGGGGGAGAAAAGCAAAACTCAGGTAACATGTTAAAACACACTTGCTAGTCGCAATGCGCCGCAGTCACAGCTGAGGCCTTGGGATGTGGAGAAACTGATCCAAACCTTGTGTAAACATGTGTTAAACGTGAGGGAGAGGATAAACCAGAGCAAGGATTACTGGTTGAGAGACGAATATGGCGCAGTTGTGGCCGCTTTGTTGCTCTGGCGGTATCTGGCTCAGGAGCCGTCAACCTGAGCTGCCTGCAGGGCATGGATGGAGTGCAGTAGCGACAAACAGGATCTTCTGGGAACTTTGTGTCTAAGAAGAAGGTTCTCTGTTGGATTTACCTACAAATTTCAGTCAAGTAGTGTGCAAAGAGGTCTCTTTGATTAAAGTGTCTGGATTCTCATCAGGAGTCTTGACAACGATCCATCAAAGCAGGAGTTTAAAGGAGAGCACTTTGTATAATTTTGTAGTCAAGTAACTATGCTGCCTTCAGTTATAAAAATGCTATGTGTTAAATATGACTCAAGGATTTCTTAAACATGCATGAGGAAAAAATCAAAGCAACATTCCAGGTATGTTTTTGATGAGTTAATAACACTCAATGTAAAGCTAAAACAAATTTATTTTACATAATTATGCCTCTTTTTTTATGTTTTATTGGCTCTAGTGGCCTTTAAATGATAGTGAATTGACAGAAAAGTGGGTAATGAGAGAAAGGGGAAGACATGTGGCTCGATTCATCCAGCCGGGAATCGAACTTGCAATGGCTGCATCCAGGACCAAGGCCTCCATAGGTGGGTTGTGCTTAACCCCTACGCCACCACAGTACCCATTCTGCCCCTTTTCTAAAACAAAACAAAGGTTCTTGCTGATGTGTAGAGTACAGTTTCACACACTGCCGAGAGCATTTTCCTCCCATCTGCTGTGCCAACACAATCTGCATGATGTATACTCCCAATTGGGAATGTCAAGGTTGTCTCATTTCTTTCCCTCGCTCTGACATCAGCAGGTCTCTTTTTGCAACAAATGTAGTCTCTACAAAACTCCCATTGACCGTTCTCTTCCTCTATTGACGTATTTGGATGAAAAGGTAGAGTGATAAAGGATGAGGCCAGCTTCTGTCAAGGAGAGGGTGCTTTTTACTTTTCTTTTTTTTGTTGGTAGTCCAGCAGAGTTGAGGGCCTGTGAAATGAGCTTATCTGACCCCTGATAAGAACAGGATACCCTCAGGAATGGCCTAAATTGAATACACATGGCTTGCCCTGGGATGCAGTTGTTTGGAAAGGAGATTTACTTTAGAAGCAAATGGTCTTACATAGAAGGCCATGTTATCTATCTAGGTGAGTAAGATGTTTGCTTTATGTTCTTGTAATCCCCAAAAAGGTCATCTACAGAATGATTCCAATCAGTATCCTCAGCTCCTAAATCATTTATTCAGGTCTTCTGCCACACAGGAAGCTGTCTTATTACCTCTGGAAGCAGCACAGAGATTTACTGAGCTCATGTTTGATGACAGCACACAACAAAGGAGCCATATTTGTGTGTACGTGTGTGAGCGTGAGCGTCCTCATGTGCCAAATCGTGTCGGTTTAAACCTGAGCTGTTTGCATGCAAAAACAAATCACTTTCGCATTCTCCTAACGTCTGGATCCAAACAGGACACGTCACGTCTTGTTCTCTTTATTTGGTCTCAAACAACCTCTTAGTCACCGTCTGCTGCATCGGATACAGTTTCCTTTCCTACATCAGTCGTCATGTCAATTTAATTGCCAAATTGATTCGTTGTTGACTACTGAACCAGCCCTGAGATGAGCAATAGGGCCCCAAGTGGACAAGCTGTTCTGGTTGGGCTTCAGTCAGACCATCTAAACAATATAGATGGTCTGAATAGAACAATATCATTGGCAAAAGGAAAGGAGGTGGATTGCTTGCCAACAGCTGATGTCATCCAGGACATGCTACAGTGGGAAATTATCTGCTGCCTGAAAATTGAGCTGTTAGCATCTCATGACAGTAAACAGATAGCAACGCCCCTCAATCAAAATCATTGCAGGTCTGACCACTACCGAAAATCCTTCGTACCCACATCGTCATCGTCCACAATGACGATGTGAAGATGCTTGGAAGCAAGGAGAGCACTAAACAGAAATGTAAGTATGATTAAGAAATCGGCACCAATAGTGAAACTTGATGTTCCCAGATGCTCTTAATCTAATTTGACTGGACTTCAGCGAGAATGGGAAATTTTAAAATCCTGAATGATCGAAGCAGGTAGTCGAATTATACCGAGTCTGGTTTTGCTGCTGTTTCGCTGTAACAGCAGCAAGAGGTGGTGTCACATAAAATCCCAACCACAAATCATTCTGTAGTGGAAATGTTCAATAGATATGAACACTTTTGCAGGACAATGAATACTGCTGACTTTGGTAGATCCCTTTTTATATAATATATTTTACTGTTATTGAATTGTTCTAAACTAAAAACATTTAAAGTGAACATTTCCTAAACTGTATTGATAATACATCTGCAGCCCAGAGAGGACATATTTTCACTCTGACTTGAACTTGGCACAATTTAGGAGCTAATCCGTTTTACAAGCTGTTGCCTAACAAACTGCTTTTTGCTCCAGACACAATTTGCTGAACACCAGCAGAGCCGAGAAATCATCAGCACCGAGCTGACGGCTTCCCTCCGACAGGGTCCGCTTCAGGGCTCGGGTGTTATCAGTCTGAGTCACGTCACATAAATCAAAGTGCCTTCCACTGCCATGACTGCTTCTCCAAACTGCAGCCAGCACATCTGGCTGCAGATGGGAGAATCTGCTTCGGCCTGAGCTGCGCACAAATCACAACTCCCGTGGATTGTCATGTCCACGCCACAGCCAGCCTTCTTTGAGGACAAGACACAGGCGGGCCGAGTAGCAGAGACAGACTGCACGTCAGCCTTGCCTTGTGGCTTCTGTCTGACAGATTCTGTCTTCCCTGTTTAGCTAATAAAAGCTGCGGGTGGCTTGTGATTGAATCAGACTCTCACATAAACACTGAACTCAATTGGGGATGTGTTGTGTAAGCTGTGCTTCAGCAGCACGTAGTTGTGGCTGACTGGGTTTATTTTTTTGGCGCTTATCTGAAGAGAGACACTGGTCTGTATTTGCATGAGACGGTGTGTGGCTGTACCATGTGTGGTCAAGCTGGAGAGACTGACGACCCCTCTGGACCATTTAGATTTCAAACTCTCATGTGCAGCATTGACTTGTGTCCACACTTGTCACCTTGAACGTCTGCTGAACATCAAAATAAAACACCTTTAACTTTCTAAAGGACATTGTCTGCAAACGTCCAGCCAGTGTTCACTGATATTTCATTTTGGCGTTTGCCGAATGTTGTCTGCAATCATTGAAAGTTTGCAGACAACACTTTGCCAAACGTCGTAATGGCCTGGATTAATGAGATTGAAGACTACCAAGGTAAATGTATTGATGGAAAAATAACACTTTATTCTACTATACATAAATGTACATAGGAGATATCCTCAGTAAAACGTTCATCCAAAAAATACTGCATAGTATCAATTTTAATGCAATAGGTTTTGGAATAAAAAATGCATACTAATAATAATAAGAGGAAGAAGAAGAAATAACCGAGAAAAACTTAACGCTGTGACGATGTACGTTTACTGTTAGCTGATCTAAAATAATTTTTTGAAATTGGCAAGAAAGAAAGAAAATCATTGATATCTACCAATCTGGGAAGAGCTACAGAGCTATTTTTGAAGTTTGGGGGATCCAACAAACCACATTAAGAACTATTACCAACAAGTGGCTAAAACGGGAACAGTGGAGAAAGATGCCGCAGGTGTCTGAACCACCAAAATTATTCCAAAAATGTATCTTTTTCTAATAATGAAACTCATTTGATGATCCAAAACATTTAAGTCTGACAAAAAGACCAAAACAGAGGAAATGTGTGAGCGGGCAAATAACTTTTCAAGTCAGATCGCATAGAGATCTTTGAAGATTGTATTGTATTTAGTTCCATCTCTGTCCATCTTCCTTCCCTGCTGAATAAAGGCATCCCTCCACAATGACACTGGTACTTGCATTAATGTTACCCCTTAAACACTATAAAATAAAGACAATTAAATCTCGAATATACATGGGATGCATTCACAAGCACCGTTTCTGCTGCTTAACAGTGAGGTTAGAGATAATATTTCTGCTTGTGCTACTCATTTTTGTGTACAGGACCTTGAGAAACGGCTCTGTCTTTAAAAATGGGGAGTTTCCAAAAGAACTGATGAGAACATTAATCCAGACACGGGTTGCCTCCCTGCTTTCACTGCACAAAGGGAGGACTATCCCTGTTGCTGATAGTGGCATTAAAACTGCATTTTGTTCCAATCCTCAAAGTGATAGCCAGGTCGGTCACTCCTCGCCCTCCCTGACTTCTCTCCGTTCTCACCTGCAGAGATGCCCAAGAAAAACACGAGCCAGCAAGGCCTCGCTGTCACATGTGATGATACCGGCACGTACTTCTAGGCACCGTATCTTCTTCCTCTACAGAGACATCTTAATGGATACTCATCCATGTGCTTACAACGTTCTAGTCTTGACTGATTTCAGAGTTAAGAAAAATACCTCAGTGTGTTTTTAGTGTAACGTGATAGAGGTTTGTACTGCTGTGGTACATTTACGAAATCACTCTGACAGGCAATAAAATATGAAATTCTGGGTCTACTTTAGACCGTTTCTTACTTGTTTGGGAGTGTTGCAGGTTAGTTTTTGACCAAAGGGGTCCATTAAAGTAGCCCTCCTACATTCAATTATCAGGTGTGGTCTCAGGTATACCTGCTGCAACAAAGGGCTTCATTGGTTGCATCAGGTGTGCTGAATAAAGAACAATTCAATCAACTGGACAGTTGACGGTAACATCAATTATTTTAGAAACACCAATCAAGAAAATTGTCAAAAGCATTCAGAGATACAGACAGTTGCCTTGTACAAACAAGGAAAATTATACAATAAGATGGCAAAGACCCTGGACGATTTTGCATATTTTGTAGTGTTAAAGGAACAATGGCTTCACCACCTAAACATGGTAGACAGATGACGTGTTCTACCGCTTTGAACACTTGCCAGAAGGCAGGTGTTCAAAAACTCTTGCCGCAGTAAATTGACCGTGACCACTCATCTCACCAAAACCACACAAACTTAACCTGCAACATATTTTCTTCCAGAATTGTCTGTGATTTAGCTCCATCTATCCACTCCGTTCCCAAATCTGCTGAAGAGTGCATCCCTACAGTATCATTCAGCATGTGTTAGCGTAGGGATGAAATGTTAATCTGCAGTACACAGGGTTTTTTTTGTACGAGGCTTACTGTGTCCTCTACATGTTGTATAGCAATCAAGACTTTCCACGCCTTTCTTTCAAGAATTACTTTCATGTAGTTATTCGTGAAACTACATGTAGTTACATTCTGTCAATACTTCGCATTGACAGAATAAAATCCCAGAAAAATGTAAAAAACAAAATGTTTATTTTTTTGGTTTTTTTGTCTGTTCAAATTTTAAGGTTTATTTGTGAGTTTCTCCAGAGACCTATACCTCTCCGTGATAAGAGAATAGCCTGGGGACAGAATGCCAACAGACTGGAGCCTCGGGGATCTCATCCGTTTCAATCCCACTGTGGTCTGCCGGTTGCCCAGTCTGACCCGCAGCCTTTCTAATTTGGTGATGAGCTGTAAAGTGACCTGCCTGCCCCGGGTTGCAACAGGAGTGGGATTCCAGGGATGGGTGACACCGTAGAAGACACACACACACCCCACCACCCTTGTCACTTTCTCCCGGTCCTCCCTTGGACCTACGGGGAGACCAAGGCACCTGCTCTTAAGGGCACCCCGACATTATCCCTCTGCACCCATCCAACTTATGGGTAAGGTGAGAAGCCAGGAATAATTGATGATGATGTCAGCAGTGCTGTCTGTTTGGGCAGAACAGGAGACACTTCCTCACCCTCCTGCAGAGGGCTTACTGTCCTGGCACTTCCATTAGCGCTAATTGGTTTGAAGTTGGCCATTCTGTATATGTCATTGGGAGCGTATACGTTTTAGATCTAGGGAAATCATTTCATTCCTCTGCTACTTAGGCCTTTGCTGTTTAGTTTGATTAATTTTCTTGGTCTCAATCACTCTGCTTGCTTTTCTCTCTCCTGCTCAACCACCTGCACTCTTTATTGTTTCATTTTTTGTGGGGGGCGGGTGGGTAGGTGAGACTGGAGGGAGTTCAGAGAGATTGACTGACTCTAATCCAAGTCCACAGGAGAGGTTTAAAGCACTCTAGTTTCAGCTAATCTTCCAGCTCGGGCCTAGCCGGGCATGAAAGTCGCTTTTTCCATGATAGGAATGGACAAATAAAGGTTTTTCCCAGCACTCCTATGAAAGAGGTCTGTGTGCTCTGTGGATTAGAGCCCAGTGTTTTCTGTCTCTGTTTCACAATTAGACTGAAATGGATGATTCCTCAGTCTGTGTTTATTGCAAAAGCTTTCTCTTTTTTTTTCTCTTTTTTTTTTTTGTTGCAAGACTACTAAATCCTATATTTTGCTGTATTACAAGAGCAGTTATGAAAGTAGATCTTCTTAATGAAAAACGTGACATGTGTTACTTTGATGCATTCAGAATGAGCTAAAACCAAATTTTCCTTTTATTCTCCAGGCCAGCATGCCATCAAAATGCCATCAGCCTTTAGATCGCCATAGTGCTGATGAACAAAATTTGATATTTGTTTCTGTTTACTTCTTTCCTTTTCCTCAGTCTTCCAAATGCTACGATCACACGTCTCAACGGTAAATAATCTCAGAATGTAATTGATAAGTATGGAACAACCTGTCTGAAAGGTTTGGACCAGGCTCGAGCCTTTTGGGAAATGTCTCTAACAGACGTGCACATAAAGACTTGTGTTTTTGACAGTTTTCCTCAGCAAAATGGTTTGAACTCAGTCACATTGGATTGAGAGCATCTGTGACCCTAAGTTTTTCTGGTCTTGCCACAGTCAATTTTTCAATAAAATTTTGCTCAGGACTTTAAGTAGGCCATTATTAAACATTAATGTTACTTGGGGGAAAAATGCTAAAGGCAGCAAAAGACGTAAGACTGAGGAGAGAATCACCTTTCAGCAGGACAACACAACCAGAGATTCAATATAATGGTAGTTATATTAAAATAGTCTCAACTATAGAACTAGCAGATTCTCTAGCTGAGAATCTGCGACTGTTCATAGAAGTCAAAGTATTATTCACGTAAGAGTGATGAGTGATAGAGAAAAAGAGAGAGACGCGCGCTCCTGTGTGTGTCTGCTTTTGTGTGTGTGTGTGTGTGCGAGAGAGAGAGAGAGAGAAAGAGAGAGAGAGAGAGCGAGCGAGCGAGTGAGTGAGTGAGTGAGTGAGTGACATTTCTGATCAGGCACTTACATGGGCAGCTCCTTCTAAAGGAAGGGGTCCTCCTTGAAATTCAGTTTCCCTGGCAACTCTTGACAGCACCGCCGTCTTCCAGACATGGTACTTATTTTCTAAACATTTAGTGGGTTGGGTTTCTTTTTTTGCTCTCTAGACTGACAGTGAAAGCAGGCTGACAGCAGCCGCCATGTAGCTATGCTGTCTGTGAAGTGTTTGTAGTTCTATCTGTGGGTTGTTGCTAGTGGTTAGCTAAAGTTAGCCAGTCTGTTGCTCAGCTTCTCAGTCTTTCAACCATTAAGAAACTATTGTTTCGTGGATTTGTAAGCTGGTTAAGCTCAACATTAGGTTAATCTTCCGGCTGGAAAATGTCATTGGACATCATTAGAGAAGATGGCATCCAGCTCCGTTCAAAGAACAGATTAGCATAAATTCATACTGCAATCCGTGACCTAAACATGGTCTTTACAAATAATGCACAGCACTGAGCTACTTTAAAAGCAGACAAATGTTCACGATTACTTGACAATCCTTATTTTAAATCCCAGGGTTTTTTGTTTTTTTTTTTAGCTTCATGGATGAGACAGACGTGTTCGAGATCTCAATCGGCTTTTCTATTCATAAATCATTATTTGAGTACATTCTTGCAGAAAAGAAAAAAAATCCAATGTTGAGAAATATTTATTTTTAACAAATTCATTGAATGAAAACAATTTGTCTCATTGATCCATTCAAAACGAATTTAAATGAAGCATTTTTAAAGCTACTTTACTTTTAA
Organism: Alfaro cultratus; assembly: GCA_903066825.1. Classification (NCBI taxonomy): domain Eukaryota; kingdom Metazoa; phylum Chordata; class Actinopteri; order Cyprinodontiformes; family Poeciliidae; genus Alfaro; species Alfaro cultratus. The sequence continues at coordinate 29,868 of CAEFZX010008062.1, forward strand.
AATTGATCTGAGTGTCTAGAAACTTCTAGTTAGTAATCAATGACTTTCTGTTTCCCTGTGGTAAAAATAAAACTTGACACCAAGGCCCCTGTTTTTTTAATCCACTCATTCCATGATGGTACAATGACTCAATTATGTTACCACAGTAAGACTGGAAAATATGTCCAAAGCTAACTGTCAGTTGCATCTTGTCTTCACCTGGTATCCATAAGAACCATTAAAGATCATCAATCTGCCAACTGGCTCCTTGTGAGCCATTTCTGTCCTACCATCATAAATGCAAACATCTGGAGTTTTATGAACATTATAAGTACTTTAATTGGAACATTGTGACTAAGTTTGAGATTGTAGGCAGAAAACACAACTGAAGGTTTTGTTGTGGAGACAACTGCTTAATGTGGTGGAGAATCTGTGATGCTGTTCTGTTTTTGGTCTTCCAAAGGCACCGGGAACATGTTAGAGTGTATGAAATCAATTACAGTATTTGAAATACCTGATGATTAAAACAAATAAATCAAGTATGTCATAAGATGAAGAGATGAAAGCATTAAAGAGGACCCAGAGCTGTGGAGGGTTGTTCAAAAAAAGTAAAACACTCACTGAGCTCTGTCCTGTTGCCAAAATGGATTATTACAAAGTATTAACAGCAAGGGATCTAATAATTGTACCACTGATGACGACTTTATTGAAAACACTTATTTCTTGGCATGGACTCTTGTTCACCACTGAATAAATATGCTTAGAATAAAAACAGGATATGTCAACATTTTTCAGCGTTAAATTATTCTGCTCCAATACAAGATGAAGTTGTCTTAAGGCTTTTTATCCAGTTTCAACTGGGGTGTAGTGAGAGTGCACTACTTTGACAAGTGTATTAAATATTTACAAGGTTGAGCTCTGGAAGATCTCCACTATGTACTAATAGTTAAACTCTGCCAAAAAATACTTGTTCTCAGTTTGGTGTGCACCAACTTGCTCTTACCTCCCTAAACATGACTGACAGCAGAACCAGTGAGGGGTGTCATGTTTGACATGCTGTAATTCCTGTTTTTTTTGTTGTTTTTCCTGCTCTTAATCTCTAGTTGCATTATTAGGATTACAGCACAATAAGCCCTTCCTTGTTCTCATGTGTTAGCTGTATTCACAGCCAAATCCACCCCATATCCAGAAGACCCATCCCACCCCAAAAAATGCGTGGTGATGTACGATGACACTTGAGCTGTCAATCCTCTTGAGTCTCTTTGTGCTGTAGTGCCCAGGTAGATGACCTCACGGAGGAAATGGCTGATAATGCAAACAGATAAGGCTCCTGGTACCTGTTGACCACAGTCAGAACCTCCTAAATCAGGTCTTCCTGACACGCCGCTCCATCTGCGATTGCCTCAGCGACACCCACAAGGCATTGAGCCCTTATCTGCCGTGGCCCCTGCTTAGCATTCACGCCATTCATGCGAACAATGCTACCGCTTCCCGCTCATTGGATCTGTGACTGACAGTGGGTGTTGGTGCACTTGTGTCTGACTTCAGCCTCTATCTGACACCGGGCTGTTTGTCCAGTCTCGATGCCCCCACCAAGACACAATAAAGGGCGTGCCGCTTCCCTTGCTGTTTTTTCCAACTGGACCTCAGTAATGGAGCTTGCTCTCTATTCGGCACATCGGCTTCCTCCTCAGGAGGACTTGCATTAGACGGGGGAGGGTCAGGACAGAAGGGCTGACTAATGGTGAGTTCACCACCTACTGACCAGCCCGCAAGGTAAAAATACCATTATGTTCAGACAGTAAAATGCATAAAAGCAACAGATAAGGGTTCTGAATAGATGAGGTACGATGGGTTGGCCAAAGATTAGGCCGTGCATTGAGATTGATCAATGATTTAAAGTGGGGGCGTCCAAACATTTTGTCACATGGGCCAAAATCAACAAGTCAAAAGAACTTGTGGGCCAAAAAGAAAGTAAAAACATTTGGAAAGATTGAAATAAAATGAAACAAAGTTGTTTGAATTTGTGTTTCGTTTTTGTAGAAAATGGATGTAATTAATTGTACATCCAAAGCTTAAAATGAAAAGAAATTTCTTCTTTTGGGCTTGATTGAACAAATTTATTCAGTTATAAGAAAAAGATTTTAGTCACTTTCTTTCAAAATGCTTGCTGTATTTCACCAAGTTTTAGAAATTACAACAAATCTGACCTGGGTACAGCAACTTTTCAGTAAAAGTCTCTACATAGACATGGTTCTACTTCTAAAAAAGATTGGTTATAAAAAAACAAATAATCTGTGTTGTATTTAACTTTGGACATCCCTGATCTGAAGTAATCTAGATTACACTAGTCTACTTTATCGAAAGGTTTTCTGGTTCAAATTAGGAGTGGCCATTTATCGCATTGTTTCTCATTTATTATAATGTATTTCTTAGAAGAATTTTTGATTTATCGTTGTCACGATAAGTTCCAGTTAATGCCATTTAAAATTCCCTAGAAGCGTCAGTATTGTGGGGATTGTTAGTTTAAGTATTTTCTCCACTGTTTGTTCAATGAGAGTATAAATAAAAATCTGTAAAATCTGATTAAATGCAATTAGTGTGAACAGTTTTGTGATTAAAAATTACATTCATTTTTGTGACTGGCATCCTAAAGAACCGTTACACATGGGTGTGTTTTCCAAAAGCAGCATTTGTGTTTGTCAGGCTTTGATCGCTGTGTCATAGTGAAAAGTAATAAATAGTTCTTGTCGTTTTTATTGCTATAATAGTACCACAAAACCCCGTGATAAAACGTTTAACTCCATAACGCCCAACCCTAGTTCCAATAAATAACATCTTCCTATGGAAGGTTGCTTATTATTGTTTGGTTTTGTTCATATTTTTGAAAGTTGGCTGACCCAACCAGGGATAGGAACCAGAAGAAGTGGAAATAATGTGTTGGATGAATTCTTCAGTAAATAATATGCAATTGAATCAAATTATGTGGTAGATTTAAATAGCTTTATGGTTGCTCATTTGTGTAATTCATGAAAATACATGAAAATGTGCTGGTGGCACAATGGGTTTAGTACATGGGTACGAAATGGGTCGTAAGGTGCCAAGCAGGGCAAGAAATGAGGGTTTTGATTGGTTAAGCGGTGAATTGAGGTGCTGCTACTTTGTGCTTCATAAGGACATCGAAACGTCCAGTCGCTTTCTCTGGCGTCAAAGTAATTACTTTACTTTGTCTGAGAAATCGTAGCAGTTTTGAGACCGTAACGTTTTACTGTCGGCCGAGCCACGCCTAACTGGAACTTCTTCGCCAAGTGTCGGTTTTGGGTTTTCATCGTTCGTATCACGTCTCATGCTCGACTGGTCCGATATCGGAGCTCGCATCTCCGGATCCTCGGTATTGGCTCCCGTGAAGCGGGCCCATTACAAAGCTCCTATAATACACCCTTGTGATCAGCATGCCCCTCCCTTCCTGCTCGCTCTTATTTATGAATGGCACATCTTATTTTTGACAAAGGGGGCAACTCAGGTGGGTAGCTGCTGCTGGGATCACATGATACTCTGTACAGAGCGAGGAATGTGGACAGGCATCCCTCCCTCGCCTCTAAACTTTGATGCAGAATATCATAACGAATACGCCTGACACACGCTGTGATGAAGATGGGGAGAGAGGGGCTTTGCTGCAGTCATGGGGGCATGAAGGGGCACAGATAGTGACTGTTTGATCTGGAGGTCTCCAGCCCCCTCGATGGTGTTGAGAGATCCTTGGCGGACGAGGCTGGCTCTTATTTAATAACATGAAGGGGAAGCAGACCTTTCTCTCATAATTAGGCCTAATTACCTGGTAGGTGTGGACAGACAGCCCATGAAGAGACAAACTGCCTTTATCCACAGTCTTAGAGTCAGATTACCCCCAAGCTGTCTTATCTGTTTGGAGGCCAGCAGGAGCCTTGGTACTCTTCTTCTTGCTGGCTCCTGTATATTAACCAGTCAACCTGATTTATTACGGCCTGGTCTGTGGCACCCGGGTTTAATAATGCATCTTCATTACTCTTCTCTGTAAGTCGGAGAACCTTTTCCAGGATGTAAACCGGGCGGCACGTAGTTCTGCTGACCTGTTTTCCCTCTGCAAACCGATGCAGAACGCGTGTGGGACGGATCCAGTCGGCTGTTTGTAAAAAGTCCCGTCTTCCTCAGCCAAACTGGGAAGCAAAACACGCACACTAACGAGATTTCAACGGAAAGAGTTTGACAAAGGTCGGCCAGACAGTTTGCTCTGCCACCTCCGTCTGTTGGCGAGCAAGGCTCTAAGGGTCCTTTTGAGTGACATCTCGCCGGTGGTTTGTTTGTTTGCAGTATCTGCATCTCTTTTCTCGAGCCGCCTGCATGTTTGTGTTTGGGTTTGTGGGCAACCCACTCGCAGCCACAACAACAGGAGCCATTGTTGGAGGCAGTTTCAGGGACTGGAAATGGCTGGTGCCTGGGAAAAAAAAAAGAAAAAAAAAGAGTGGCAGCACTCCCAGGAGGAGCTTGTGGTTTTGGGGATAAAGTGGCAAACGTACTTATATGTTGCTTTGGTTCTAATAGCATCTCAGTAAATATGAGGTTTTCCAAGTTAACGCAAGAGATTAGCCTGCTAGTAGGCATTCAAGAGGTCACCCAAGTAAAGGTTAAAAAAAACTATTAGGTGAAAAAACTACTCAAGTCCAGATTGATTGAACTGCCTGATTTATCTTTAGAAATGATGTAATCACAGACATATGAAATTGTGGAAATACTGGAACTTCTGAATAGTAAAGTAGAAAATAAACAAAGAAATCAGTGACATATTTACCAGACAACCAATTAAGGAACAAAAAACATTCATTCCCAAACCTCAACTTTTCATAATGTGAACCTTTTGCACTCATCAACTGGTTAATCTGACCCATCCAATTTTCTTTCTTTTTTTAATTTTTTTTCTGATTGGTGATTGGCAGGTTTAATACTGAGAAATTGTATATTTTTTTCCTTATTCAGTGAATGCATTAAGACTAAGAACATTCATTTTAAACCTTTTCGAGTTTAATAAAACAATAGAGGGATATGTTTGCAACATAAATGAAGATACATATTTTTTTTGTTTTATTATTTTCAAAACATCTTTCTCTGTCAGTGAACCTGCAGCACATTTTTAGTTATCCTTAAAATTAAAAATAAAATCAGAATTGCTCCAAATCTGAGTCGGCAAGTAAAAAATAAAAAACAACCAAAAGAAATTAAAGTAAACCTGAAATTGATGTTGGCTTTGAAAAGCCTGATTGGTTCTTCTGATCATTTCTACATCATCAAATCTCATTTTTTAAAACTTGCTTCTACAAATTTTTGAAAGTAGCAAAACAAAACAAAAAAAACAGAAATGCTTTGTTATTAGGTCATGTTGCTAATAGGAGTTAGTTTGGTCACTGAGCAAATTAAGGAACAAATCCCACTGGATCTTAAATCTGGGAGTTGAACACAGTTACTCTGGGCTTCCAGCTTCTGAATTAGAAGGCCGTTTTTCTGCTTGTTTTAAATGTCTAAACTGTTGAATTTTCTCCCAAGCCTGCCACCGAGGAGCCAGTTCATTTGCTCCTTGCTCCTGGCCTGGGAAGTTGTTTTTTTTAACTGACAGCTGGTTATGACACCTGGCTGGAAAGGTTTGCAGCTTTGGGGTTTATATAGACAATGAGAGGAGCCAGTTTTCTGTTGTTGTTTCTCTGACTCAGAGCTTCATCAGGCTTGCTGCAAGAGGACAATAAGAGATGCTTAATCCACCTGTTATCAGGATGAGCCTCCTGCTCAGGAATGCAGCCTTACCCACCTTTCACTGGAGGAACGGCTTAACAGATAACCCCCCTAACAAAAACTCAATGATTTTGAGTTTTTCTTAACCAAAACAAAGTTATTGGTTTCTTTGTAGATGCATATAAATACAAGCGGTGTCCTGATCAGGTTTTTCCAGACTTATCTTAGTTTTGGAGTTTTCTTGGAAGCCTAATTACAGTTTCAGGAAATTGCGCTTCTTGTCTTTCTAAGATGTTGTTTTAATTAAACTATTTCACGTAACAAACATCGACCTTGAAATTAAACATGCTGGTTCTTTGATTGAGAAAGTCATTTTTAATCCAGCCGAAAATAAAGGGAATTAAAGAACATCCATTGCATGACAACGTTAGTCAAAGATACCTCAGTTTGGTGTTGTGTTTATATACTGGAAAAATAGTTTGACTTTTCAGTTTTGATTCATTTAGTGTTAAAAAAAAAAAAAAAAAAAAAAAGTTCAGATCTCCTGATCAACAGGGATGTATACAGGCCAGAAAAGTCTGGAATGTGAAATGTTTCCCTGTAGGTTTTCTATCCTGATTTTCAAATTAAAGATTATCTGGACTTGTGTTTGGCTATGAGTGATGTATGGATAGATGGATTGTCTAAATGGAATTTTGCCTTGAAAATTGCGTAGGATTTCTAGATATTTGTAAAACTGTCCAATTCTGATCACTGACTGATTGGTTTTATTGATAAATACTAATATCTAAAGCAGTCATAATTTTGTGCATGTGCTACTTTTGGATTTCTAGAATTTAAAAAGTGCATTCAATTTAAGTTCATTCAACTACAGGAATACTTTATTCATCCCAAAGAGAAACTAAATATTGTTGTTAACTCATATCTTTAGGGACATTGTGGACTGAAGACTGTTACTGTATGAAAGTCTAATGACTATCACGACATTCTGACAACTCAATATTTGGATATTGAGTTGATGGCAAGAAATTATGTTCTTGCCATCATTTATTGGCAAGAACTGCTAACCCACCTCACTTGCTTTAGCTACTTTTTTTTTTTTTTATCTGTGTTGGACTAGATAGTTGGCCAGGGAGATGTTGGAGTCAGATATCTGATGCTTGCACAGAGATTTTGAAGAGATTTTGATCGATGGAAGAGAGTTTGAACTTCTTCCTTTCTCTGCCTTTTCAAGACTTCAGGGATTTTCGGTCGCCATAGTTCAGGTATCATTTAAGCTGTTCGGATCTTAGTCAGATGCTCCCAGTTGTAAAAACATCACAGTGTTGCCACGGTTGCGCATCATAACACCTGTCCAAAATAAAGAATAAAAATATTTCCTGCTGCCCATCATCCAAAACCAGAGGGGGGGAAAAAATTGTCCAAATGTGCAACGCCTCAATGGCCCCCCAAAAAATATGAACAAAAGGCGACAAAAAGAACAAATCAGAACTAATGTAAGAGAACTGTTGACCCGTTCTTGTGGTGCTGGTGTACCGACTGTGTCCTTGTGTGACTGGGGTCCTTTGAGCTTCATTAGGCGGGCTTGTCGGAGGTCTCTGTCTCTCTGCTTCACAGATTGACATGGACAATTTAACCACTAACCTCCTGAAATGAACTGCTTCTGAATGCCTCAGGCTCCAGTTTCAGTGTCTGCTGATTGCAGGGGGCTACGATGAGTAAAAGTAAGCCAGGAAGGCAGATCGTAGAGAAGCTGCCTTTTACCTGCCAAGCACACCTGAATGCTACATTAAGTTTATGATTCCACATTGTTTCTTGTATTTCAAAATGTTCCCGGAAAACATTTGGATTTACTTCATCTGTTCCTGTGCTGACTCACGATGTCAAAGAGTTCATTCAGTTGTGATCAGATGCAATATCCGCTGGATGGAGTAAGATCTCAAGGAATGCAACCTTTAAAATCCGTGCAACACCTTGATTTTTTTTAATAGGTTTTTGTAAAAACATCGGATTTAACCAACAATCACTAAGAGTTCCTCGCATGAGAAGATACCCGAGTTTCACATAGGAGAGTTGTTTCCTCCCAGCGTGTCTGTGGTTGATTCGGTTTCCTCACCTGCCCAGCCAACAACCGACACGAAAGTCTGAGATGTTACCTTTGCCTCTGGGACAACGGCTGTTGATCGGGAGAGGAATGACAAACCCCAATCTCTTGTGTGTTTACTGTAATTAAAGTGTCACAACTTTTGATTTATGAAGCATTGAGTAAGAGAGTTGTTATCACATGAAATCATAAAAAAAGGTAGGAGGGTGGTTGTACTTACAGAGAAAATAGGAAATGAAGACGCTGAGTCCTGTGTTAAACCCAAAGCTTGAAGGCAAAAGGGAGCTAATCTCAGACTGCCTCTGTTTGAGGTTTGTGCAACAACAAAGTCATAGCTGTTTGTTTGTGGATGAAGTGACTTGGCTGATCTCAACATTCATCTCTTTGTCAGAAGGCTTTGCAGAAGTTGCAGAAGCACAGTTTTTATCAGTCACCACGGCATGTTTTTAACGGAGTCCAATGTAATTTTGCCTTTCAGTGTTTGGCCTGCACTTGATTGGTCGATGTCTCGTCCAGCTCCATGTCCCGTTTACACTTTAAGAGGCGCCGGCGCTCCTCTTAACACCCTCCACTTCAGGTGCTCTGGAGGCGACACCCCCCTGCTATTTTCTGGGTGAGTCAACTAGGGCTGAAACGATTAATCCGATTAATCCGATTAATCCGATTAAATGGGATGAATCGCGATGAATCGATTATTGAGATAATTGTCAACTAATTCAGGAATCCAATCATTAGGTAGAGTATACCGACACTGAAAAAGGTAATTTGCTGAAAGAGCAACATATTAAGAACTGCAATTAAAGAACTATTAGATCTATATGCATTTTGCATTTAAGAAAAAAACTTATCTAATAACTTATGGGTAGAGGTGTGAGTTGAGTAATGTAAAAAAAATAAAAATGTTGTACCTCAGTAGATTATTGACAAAAGCGCTGTAGTTTTTAGAATTAAAAAAAAAAAAAAATCTGGTGTTTGTATGTTTGCAGTAGAGACTTTGTGTTCGCACGATTTTGCAGGTCTGCAAAAGGCGCCGTCCACATCTGGAACCTGAACAGCCGGAGGGCAGAGCGGGTTCTAGAGGGTCATGGTGGTAATTCAGTCATCTGGGTCAGCACACTGCAGACAGGAGATACTCTCATCAGGTAAGTCTCAAGATCCGCTCCTATTGGTCGGTCTGCAGACACCTGCTGCTGGACCCACCTGCAAAACTTTACCTTCGTCTTCTCCTATTGCTTTACCACTTTAGGACTTTTTGCTATGGTTAGAGGCAAACATCATGAAGATAATGAGTCACTAAGACTTCTAACTCCAGTGTAGTGTGGCTATCTTTGCATATTTTGTGTATTTTCCAACGGTGACATTGTAATTAAAATAAGACTCTATTCATAAAAAGCCGAGTGTTTGAACTGTTTGGTGTCGACTTGCACCGACTGAAGACAGAATTAGAGGATTTATTTAGTAAAGCACAGACTACTGTCAATAAATGCTTTTAAATCTCAGAGTGACAATTTAAGCTGACGATACATTTGTGTATGGATCTTAATAAGTATAGCTTTTGTCCCTTTTTCTTCTTCTCTCTGTAAATGGAGCAGTCAGGGACGTGACATGCGGGTCTGCCTGTGGGATCTGACAGAAGGTCGCAGCGAGGCGGTGGACTCCGTGTGGACGGGCAGTGTTGGATTCTGTCAGTGCTCCGTGCTGGAAATGAGCCCGTCCAGCTACCTGCTGGCCTTTGCTGGCCCGCAGACCGAAGAGGTGAGAGGTCAGACACAAAGGGTATTTCTAAAAGTCAAGGCGGTTAAGCTTACCGCCTTGACTTTACAGCTTTGCTGGCTAGCTAGCTAATTTTTGTTGCATCTGTTATGGGTTAGAGCAAATATATCGGCTGGAGAACATTTGTGTTTGCCACTGGTTCACTTCTGTTGCCAACCCAAAGGCTTCATGCATTCTGTTTAGTACTAGTGTAATAAGCAGTGCACTAATGCAAAGGAATTGTCAACAGTGTCTTTGTTGACACTGAAATTATTATTATTTTTTTTTTTTTACTTTTAGCCCGTAATTTGTTAATGGATTACTGTATGTCTAAGCAAGAGCTGCTTTCTTATTTCTGAATCCACTCAAGGATTGCGAGTGAGTTTGACAAGACTTAACATGAGACATAAAACATAAAATCTGCAGCCAACAGTAATCAGAATGACATCATTAGAAAAACAGCAGGGAAGAGCATGAACTGTATACCAAACACAGTGTCATTAATCTGGAGCTTTTATAAATGGATTTGTAGCGCTGTTTTTCCTGGACGGACTGGTTATATCACTATCAACTTTAAAGACAAATGTCGAGCTACACTTTTTGAATTGGTTGTAAATTTTCTCTAATCTGAGTCTGATAGTTTATAGTTGATTTGCCTTAAATTGTGTATCTGTGTATCAATGTGTGAAAGTATCTTCAATCTTAAGCTCTTTGAGTTGTAAGTACTTTTTAATCCTTAATATAATGCTTCGTACTCAAAATATGCAGACAATTCTTCTTTAAATTAAAAATTGTAAAGGCAATGCCAGTAATGCAACAATCTGAAACTTAACACATTTCAAAAAATTTAAAACATTTAATTATCTAAAGGTATGTCACATTGAGATTTGGTCTGTTTTACCTCAACTTTATGTGTGTGTATAATGTGTAACAGTTTTACTGTAATTACGATGTTAAATACTTCAGTCCATGTACTTCCTTCTGACTCTCTTTTTTTCAATTAGACAAATATTAGATCTCATTGGATTACGTCTCAGTCAGCATTTTCATTAGATTTTTAAAAACCGAACAAAACTGTCGAGCATTTTAACATACTTCCTCTCTTTCAGGATTTTATTTTATTTAGTTCTTTTGCATGAAGGAACTTTTTTTTGTAATTGAAAACAATTGTAATTTTTTTTTTTGTCAGTAAAATTAGGACTAAATAACTTGCTGTCAACCAAAACAGAAACATTAGCTACAAAAACTGATGCTTAAGCCTAAATGAAATTTTACACAACTAGTTTCATGGTTTCACGAGTCAAAGATAACCCAATTAGGTCATAGTAAAAGACGAAATGTCATGCATGGTGGTGGTAGCATCATCCTGGGGGTCTGTTTCACTGCAAGTCCGATGTGAATGAAATAATAAAGGAGAACGTCTACCTCGGAAATTTTTAATTTTCCACATATTGGATGAGCTAATAGACTTCTAGAGTAACCTGGACCTCAACCCTATTGAAAATATATGAACAGTGATTAGTTTCTGTGCTGGAAACCAACCAATTTAAATGAACTCGTCCAATTCATATAAGTTCTTAAACATCCAACCAGAATCACGCCAGATGCTTGTTAATTGCTACCAAAAGTGTGTGGCTTTGCTGCAATTTACTAAGGGATTGTTATCTAAATAGATTCTCGCCAACACTGTAAATCTCATATTTTAAGCCAGAAACTGTCAAACAGTAATCAGAATGTTTTCCTTATTAAACCTCTGTGGAAGAATTTAATCTGGACCAGGAGCTAAATATCGGTTGGTTGCGGTCGCGGCTGGTGACTTTTCTTTCTATTGAATGCTCTTGTCTAAAGCACCTAATAGCCTTCAGCGATCCTTCGAAAGTAAGCTAAATTGTGAGTTTCAGATGGTAACTAATGACGAAATCCGTTTTGATTGATGAAGTAATCCAAGCGCCTGCTTTGCACATTGAATCCACAGGGAGAAAAAAAAAGAAGAAAGAAGTTAACTTGGAATGAGATCACACTTCTGTCCGTCTCGTAGTTAATTCACGACGCCCGCGAGCTTGTACGGTTTTTGTGTGGAGCCACTGTCTGAGAGGTGAGACTGGATGGGGAGAAGGCAGCCAAAAGCTCATTCAGCCATCTGTTATTGCCTCCAGATTCATGTTACGCGCAACTTGAAAGGGCCGGGGACGGTCACCTGATCCGGTCAGACGTGCCTCCGCTAACCCCCGGGTCCGGCATGCCCGGCCAGCGGGGCGCCTGTGACTCCCAGCACCTCAATAATGCCATTGTCCCAACAGAGACAGACAGAGGCACACCTATGCAGCCATTAAAGGCAGACCAAAACGGACTGCGGCCCTCCTTTTTTTTTTTTCTTTTTTCTTCGTCATTTGGCATCTCCACCCCATTCCACAGACATAACGGGCCAAGACAGATGCTTATCATGCATGTGCAAGTAAAACACCCTCATTAACGAATTTCTGCAGAAACAATGCACAGGCTCATGCCAATAAGCACGCACAATGGCGTGATGTACCACGTGCAAAAAAAACAGGTCAGTATTTGGATATATGACAAGAAAGCAGACAAAACAAAAAGTTCCTACTGAGGCTTTTTTTTTTTTTTTTCTCCTCTATTTACTGCTCACATTGACATTCCTGCCAGCAGCAGATAACTGTTGTGGCAGAACCATTAATTAATAGCCTGGGCGTTTTATTTATGGGGCAGTTCGATGCCACACAAGAACAGAGATCACCTGAGGCACAGAGGAGCCTTAAAAGCTCCCTTTGTCAGGCACGCAGAGGTAAACATGGAGGACAGATGTGGCCTAGTGATAAAATACAGATCACTCCCTTAAAGGGCTGTTTAACGTGAGGCCTAATGACGATGAATATGCGGATCATCGGCCTGGAGGAAGCCGGAGGAGTTAGTTTTGCCCCTAATGTGGGTACAAGCGCGCACACTTTATCACTCCATCGTTTTTATTAGAAGTTGATTCCAACGTGTGCAGGGAAAACATGGCTCATGTCGCTGGGTAAGGCTGTAGCTGGATGGATCATAGACAGCTATGTGCTAGCTGGTGGTGGAATGATCTGCGGAAGTCTGAAAAAAAAAACAAAAAAAGCACTAATTATAATGACATGATTCTGGTTGCAGCTGTGATGTTTGAAATCAGCAGGCAGGTTATAACTTGCAGCTTGTAAGCAGATATTGCACCCAGAAGTGTGCTTCCCCCAAATATGCAGCCTTGTTCCAGTCGTGAAGACAGATTCGTTAAGGTAAATATACAAAAATAATTTGAATTTAATTAGGCTAAATACAGTTCAAATAAAAGGTTTTTATTACCCCTGAGCCTTTTCAATTTTTGCCACACCACAAACTTCAAAGTAATGTATTCGAAATGTATGACTGACACACAATTTAGTATAATTGTGAAGCAGAGGAAAGGTGCATTTTTTTCTAATTAATTTATTTTTCACGTACTGCAATTCTGTTTGAATTTACCTTCCCTTGTGCTAGGGACAAGTGCTGCGAATTAGCACTGCTGTTTTGTTCAGTTTGTCTATGTCGATGTGTGTCTGTCCCTATCAAATAAACTCATTTGATAAGTTGCCTTTGTCTTATTTCAAGCGCACTAAGATATTTGCACTAGAAACTGGATCAAAAATATTTGGTAAGATTTTGTTTCTGCAGTGCGATTATGATTATTAGTGAGACGCACCACAAATCTAGGCTTTTATCCAACACACCATATGAAGTCCCAGCCGGTGTTTACCACAAGCCATGTAGGGAACACAGAAAACAAGTGGAAGATGGAGCTCTTGTCAAATCTTTTGACCTACACTCGTATTGTAATGTGTGGCAGAAAACACATTAGTGTCATGGTGGATAAAGCTAAAAAAAAAAAGTATCTTAATACCAGTCCTTTAAAAAATGCAGAGTCACAAAATGAAACAGCTTTAGCACATGAATCCCAACTGAACCATTTAATTTGTTCTCCACAGATCAAGATTATCGAGATGCCCAGTAAGAACCCGGTCTGCACGCTGACACCAGACACGAAGCTGGGAATGGTCATGTGCGTACAACTGTGGAAGGTAAGCTAGCTCTGGTGCCATCACACCTTTTCTCTGCTGGTTGTTTAGATCTATATTGAACGTGCTTTCTTTCGACTGCTCCAAATCACACGACAGGCTGCAGTAACAGACAAATCAACAACAACAAAAAAAAATAAATCGCACATGCAGGAGACACGGTCAGATTTACGGCTCAACGACTCGTCCCGGGCCATTTTTCCATGCGTTGCTTCTCAGTTGGCTGCCAGTCCTACCACTGTAATTAGAGCGTTTGGAAAGGCCTTGGGTTCACATCCATATATCAGCCTGCAGCTGTATATCCAATCTGATCTGAGCAAAACGTTTTTGTTTTGTTTTGTGGACACAGTCGAGCAATTTTATTTTCCTCTCATTAATGTGATCCTATGATTATTTTCACAGTTATTATTGGCTTTTTTTTTTTCTTTTTTTTTTTTTTTTGGCAGTTTTGGCACCGTGGTCAGAGACTCCCTGTTTTTGTGTGCGTTTTATGAGCTTGTTAAAGTTTACAGGCAACAGAAATGAAAACCCTGCTTATCGTGTCTAAAACTACGGCCAGGCAGGCTTCCGGGAGGCCTGCGCCTTTTCAATCCGAGCGCTATTAAAATAAAAAATAAAAAAAAGCAGACACACACAAACAGGTGGCGGTCTGTTTCAGAGCGTGTCGACGAGGTTGTTTCCAAAACCTTCTTTGTTTTGCTTTGATTCTGCTTGCTGTGCCTACTTTTCATCTTCTGATTTATGAACCGGTGCTGCCTCCGCGCTGAGTGCCAAGAAACCAAATGATCAATTATAGGATTATAAATGATATAATATCAATGTAATACAGCACAGGCAGATGCCTGACTTCAAAGCTGAACAGGCTCAGGTGACTGTAAATCATTTTATGGGGATTCCTTAAGAGACAAACGCTTACTCACCTGCTGCACTTATTTAGTGGAAAACATACTTTTATGATTGTACACAGATCCTTCCTTCTCTGTCTAACTCACTCATTTAATAAGTTAAAAGAAGGAAGCCTCTCTCCACATCAAATGTCTATGAGCTGCCCACTTCTTCCTTTAACCCACAACGCTGGAGGCAGTGGCCCCGCCCACAATGACCTCTTCTCTCCGTCACTCCTCTCATCATTCGCCTCTCGCCATTTAATAGTGATGGTCCTTATTTCTAAAAACAGACTCCCCAGTAGATTTACTGTCAGCCGACAAGACCCTTTGCTGAGGTCTTGTCGGCTGACAGACCTCCACAAAACAACAGCAGCATTAAACAACATTGTTCTCTCTCACTTTATTATTTTATTCTCTTAAAATAAATCTGCCGTTAGTGCTGGAGATGCAATCCCTGGCAAAAGTCTTCACAATCCTTGAACTTTTTTCACTTTTTGTAACTTTACAACCATAAACGTGATTAACAGTGTAGTATAAAATTATTTGCTTTTGGTTTCGTTTTTATTATAGAATATTATATTAGGAGTACTAATATAATACTACTGCATAACTGTGCACTAAATGTTGAAGGAAAATGTGTTTTTTTTCCCCATTTTCAAGATTGGCAAAAATCTAAAAGGTGAGCATTTTGTTGTATTTTAGCCCCTCCCACCTGCCCCGGGAAATACTTTATTAAATCAAATCTTGCAGCAATTCCTATAATATAAAGTATTTGCTCACATCCGCCCACATGCAGAGTCCAGACACTTACATTTATGACTGTTTGTTTGCAGGACAGTTCAGATCAGTCACAATGCATGCAGATTACATGTAAAGTCTTTCCAGAGATTCCCAATTAGATTTAGATTGGCCTTTGATTAGGACATTCCAACACAAGACTATGCTGTAATCTAGGGCTACACTGATAAGTTGGCCCCGATTTCCTTAATTTTGGGAAATCAGCAATTGGCCGATAATTATATGAAAAACTGATATCCAGCAAAATGCCTTTGAAAAAGCCTGTTGCTCTGCAGCAGGCTTTTTCCACCACAGACAGACCCTTCCACCACATCAGCACGTCCGTGGTTAACAGTAGTCTCACCTTAGAAATTGTTTCCTAGAAACCCAGTAAGACTCATTAAAGTCCACAAAATGTGGAAGAACTGCAGGGAATGGACTCTATCTTAAAAATTGAGGCGTATACTGTTTTATCCTTCCCCATCTGATCGGCTTTGATGGAGCAAACAATCGAAAGTGGCTCCACATGTGGCTTTGACTCGCGCGAGGACACCGGGCCCTGGCCGCGGGGACGGTGGTGATGTACGACGTGCGAGGCTTCTGATGTGAGCGCAGGGCGGCTGGGAAAAAGGAAATGTTCCTTTACAGATATCAATCACTCTGAGCTCATCACCTCGCTGCCTCGTGGCCATCATGGTGGCGGGAGCTGAACGACGACCACAGGAAACGATTGGTTCCTTATGTGGAAGCAGCTCCCGCCCGAGGCCTGCGCCGCGACATCAACAACTCAGGCTTGTTCATGGGTTAAAGTGAACTTGGTTTTCACTTGGAACTAAAAGAAGAAAAATAAATACATTTCTAGTTCTTCTTAGACAAAATAAAAAATAGCACAGTTACCTTCATATCAACACATTTTTCAGGTAGGTTGATGACAATAAATACCATCCAGCATTTTCTTGAGTCCCTTTCTGCAGCCAACCTTTTTATCGCTTTAAAATTTTGAAAATGTTAATGTTTAACAGAACGAAACTCCTTACAAATTATCTTTCATCCAGCTATCCCTTTCCTAGGTGATCAAATCTTTAAAATTCGATCATTACTGAGATCTCTTTCCTTACCTCATATCATGTTTTATTTGATTTACATCAAGATTTGTCATTTCTTTTTTTTTCTTGTTGTTTTATTAATTTCTACTTTTTAAATCCCGTGAGGTGTAAATAAATAGCCTATCAAACATCCCAACAGAGCTGGAGAAGTACAAAATACCTATTGTACTATTTACTACTGTAAATAATTTTTTGGAAACATTTTATTTTTTATTTCTTTCAAATTATGAACAATAAAAGAACTCCACTGCACAGAAAAGAGATTAGTGCAAAAACAAAGAAAACAGTAGTTGGCTACAGTATAAGTAAACAAAACAGAAATTATTTAGTGACAGACGTTTATAAGCTGTCGTGTGGTCAGATTTCACATTTACATAAGGACATTTCAGATGTTTTCTCCTTTTAAGGTGGATGTTGCTCTATAATCTGTACTCATAAGCAGATAGTCAAATTCACACATTTATTCAGTGTGCAAAAACATGCCAGTGTGACAGTAAAGTCTAAGCTCCACTAAAGTTTTATGGAAAGCTCTGTGGCACAAAATATACTGTTTGTTTATTCAATTAACTGAAGGGTAATTGAATAAACAAAGAGTCAACAGGAATTAAAAGAAGGTAATTTATCAAGGATTCCTTCCCTGCTAAAACGACTAAAATAGAAGCAGAACCAAATACTGTCAGAGGAGAGAACAGCATCTTCTCTAGCAGTGTGAGGTGTGTGTGTGTGTGTGTGTGTGTGTGTGTGTGTGTGTGTGTGTGTGTGTGTGTGTGTGTGTGTGCGCGCGCGTGTGTGTGCGTGCGTGTGCGTGCGTGTGTATGTAACAATATTAGAGTAATCAGAGTTTTTGAGAGGCGTTCAGGTCCTCAAATAAATAATTTTAAATCTCCCAGAGATTAGCTGCTTCAAAACATTTAAAAAAAACCTGTCTTTTTTTTTTTTGTTGGAACGATTCATTAAAACAGTTCTTGAACAAATCTTCGAGATCCAACTCCCTTCAAACAGCTGTGAATCCCATCTATTCGCATCACGTAGCAACCTGAATTTACAAAGGCAACCAGCCGTGACTGGTTTAAAAATGCTCAAAATCCAAATCATTAAACAGGAAGAAAATGTAATTAGATACATTACTTTAAGTGACTTTAGTAGTTAGAAGTTATCATGTTAGCAACTACTAACTGTAAACATTTTTAAAGTGTCCTACCCAGCACTGGCAGAGACATAATTTGCAGAGAAGCTATGAAAGATCAAAATGATCTCGTTGTATGAAGGTATAAGTCAACGGAAGAGAGAAAACAAACTTCCACAGCTTTACTTAGTGCAGTCAACGCGATCTTTAGTAATTGAACAAAATATATAAAAATCCCTAAACTGCAACATTAGAAGAACTGGATGTTCTTTCAAAAATAATAAAAAATTAAAATCTAAATGGAGGCTGGTCAATGAGGCTTCCAAGAGCCTGACATCAACCCCTGAAAGACCTGCAGGAATTTCTGTCAGACGGTGGATGTGTTCTACATGTGTCAGTAATATCCCGTGTTCTTCATATCTCTGGTTGTAAGGGCTGCAAAACAGAATGTTTTGATTCCAAAGAAAATATCTAAGCCTGGCTAAAATCTTCTAAAAGTAATGTTATGGTCTGAAGACACCAGACTTAAACTTTTGCACTTCAATTCCGGAAGATATGTTTGGCACAACCGACCCTGGCCATCACCAAAGACACTCTCACCCAGAGGGAAACATGGAAACATGGATGAAGTGATGATATGTCCCGTACACTAGCTGGTTTTTTATACCAAAATGTCGAGGTGTCGATTTAAAAAAATGAACAAGAAGATTAGTTTTATGTCTTAGCATCACTTTGAGTGACAGGATATTCCAAAACAACAACAACGCATTAATTAAGCCAAAACTGTACAAAATATTTGGTAATATATAATTAAAAAGACATAAGTTGTCAAATAAAAAATCTGCAGAATGTGCCAATTTTTCTTATCCAATTAACCGTCAGAGCAACTAACGATTATCAAAATAATTGTTAGTTGCATCAATGTAATAATTCAAACATTGCCACTGAGTGGCAGTTCAAACATTTCTTTTTAATTTAAAAGAAACCATCAGTTTCTTACTTTTGGAGTTGTAATTTAATTTCATTTTAACCAATGAAACCCTGGGTAAAATCTGCGCCACTTCAGTCGCCCCGGCACGCTGCTGTTCTAGGAAAGGCGGTTCCTTCTTCTGGTCCGTCTTCTCTTCTTCTTTGCAGCTGTTCTCCTGTGATGAATCTCCACCCAGTGCCTCAGACCCACTCCAGCAGAGAGAGCCCTCTTGTAGAAAGGCCTGTGGAGGATATAATGAATTAGGTGTCTACCCAGGGTTCCCCGACCTCCGACCCATGACATCATCAATCAAGGAGGTCCTTCGCTTAAGTGAAACGCTGGGCCCCAATCTGGATCGCTTGGCCCGGTCCCTGCTGGCAAGCAGGGGGCGGGGAGCCACTGATTTTCACTTGTTTTTATTTGTTTTCATAATCCCTCCGTGTTCGTCCTCCGCTGATGTGTTTGGAAGGAGTACACGACTCCGTCTATAATTTGTTTCAAGCTGGAAGAGGAGAAATATGGAGCGTTAACAGAGGAGAGGAGAAAAATGGCTGACAAGGTCTCTGTGCACATATGGAAAAAATCTTTTTCCATCCCGGCTTCTGCATAGTACTGCGTTTTCTTCTTCTTCTTCTTAAGGCCTGGTGTTATTTTAAAAACAAAAGGTAGAGCCAGTGCAGCGCCGAGTATATGTGTTTATTACTTGACCATCTGAAGTCTGGATCTAGCGCTGACCAAAGTCAGGCTCGACAAAGTTCAAGGCTTTGTCCAGACAGTTGCCCAACCAGGTGTATGTTTGCTGTGGTGTGTTCAAACCTCATCCATCCATTCATTTTCTAACACCCTTGTCCCGGGTGGGGTCGTGAGGGGAGCTGGTGCCTATCTCCAGCTAACGTTTCAGACGAGAGGCGGGGTCACCCTGGACAGGTCGCCAGTCTGTCACAGGGCAACACAGAGACAGACGGGACAGACAACCATGCACACACACACACACACCTAGGGAGAATTTAGAGAAACCAATTAACCTAACCGTCATGTTTTTGGACTGTGGAAGGAAGCCGGAGTACCCAGAGAGAACCCACGCATGGTGTTATTCCAACCCATTCTCACTCCCGACTCGTCCACAAGAGCGTCAATATATGACGAGTCGGGAGTGAGAATGTGTTGGTTATTCCCATGCCAGGAATCGAACCCCAGACTTTCTTGTTGCAAGGTAAAACTGCTACCAACTGCGCCACTGTTCAGCCCCCGTGTTCAAACTTAAAATAAGAAATTGTGTTTTTATTTTATTTTTTGTTTATTCTCAAGAAAAAGACAGTGGTGTTACTATGAATCCTAAACCTTTCTGTTTCAGTCTTGTCCTCCCAATGTTAGCTCAATTACTCTTTACTTTATTATTTACTCATATTAGATAACATCTCAACTCTACCATGTGCTTTTAACTGCACAAGATTTACCCTTTCAATAGCAATACATGTTGTTCTTCATGCTCTTTCTCCTGTAGGTCATATACTGTCCAGGGAATTAGGGGTGGGTGTTTATCGTATCGTTTGTTATTTATCGTGATAAATTTCTTATAGTGATAAGATTTTGATTTAACATTGTAGTGATAAATTCCAAATAATGTTTAAAAAAAAACTGTCCATATTATCAGGATTGTTATTTTCATTATTTTTCTCCCCACAAGGGTGTGTGAATAAATTTTAAAATATCATTAAATGTTCTTATAGTGCATTTCAGTGCACTATAAGAAGCGTATTACAAGTGGGGATGTTTTTCAAGAGCAGCTTTTGTGAGACTAGGGTTACTGTGCCATGAAGTCACAAAATATTATAATAAAACTTTTAAGTCCATATCGCTCACCCCTACAGGGAATATTAATGTCTTAAATATTTTTGACATTGTGCCACAGACAAACACAAAATTGCCCATTTTCTGTAATTAAAATCTGAAATGTGTGGCATGGGATCAGTCTTTCGCTGTAGTCATAGCTGTAAGTTTTTTGGGGATTAAATTTTAAAAGAGAAACATTTCACAACCTTGATACTTAAAATCCCAATAAAAATAAAAAAAACACATCCAAATTTGAAGGTCTGCCATGTCAAAATCATAGTTCGACTAGATTAAAATACTAATTGCATTTTGTGCATTGATAGACGTTAGAAAGTGTCAAATGATGGATAAAATTATACTGTTGTGCTGGCTGATGAATGGAGGCCACAACATCTCTGAGTGTCAGCGGAGTTTCCAGACTGATAACCTCTGCTCCTCTCAGCTCCCAGCACCACACTACTTCTTTTTTTTTTCTTTTTTTTTTTTTTATGGCTTTCTAAACCCCCGTGTTCATCTCACTTCTTAACTTGCGTCGCTCTCCTTCCGTTCCTGCTGTCCCTCCTCCCTCTCTCCTGTCTTCCTCCCCTCTCTTGCAGCCTGACTCGGGTCTCGGACCGCTCCTGTTTGCTGGATACGAGGACGGTTCCCTGTTGCTGTGGGACGTAACCCAGAGGTCCACGCTGAGCTGTGTCAAAGCCCACCCCGAGCCCGTCATGTGCCTGACCTTTGACCCCGGCCGTCTGAGGGGCGTATCGGGCTCCTGTGAGAAGAAGCTCTCTTCGTGGATGCTGGACGGCCAGAACCACATACAGGTTAGGAGGCTCAGGGCTTATCCAGCTGATCTGGTCATGTTTTTTGTTTAGGCTGCAACTCTGGAGATCCTGAAGATGTGTTGCTGCTTTCTGACTTATCCAATCCCTTTATTCGTCATTCTTGACCGTTTCAGCTTTCAGTTGCCATCTATATCCAAGGATGTAAGCAGATGTAAGGAAATTGAAACTGTATATTGCTGCAAGAGAGCAACACTTCCAACGGATCACAGTAGGATTGTTTTATCCAACTGAGCTTTCAAACTCTGCTCCAAGTCACATGACATTTTTGAAGTGGAAATGTTTGGAGGAAGGTGAGAATGTGAAGTTTGCTGCAGTAATGCTAATCACGCTAGGAAGTAAAAAAACCAAAAAAACAAAGAAAAACCTGAAGTCCATAAAAAGTTTGTCCTTGTTTTAATATATTAGCATGGGTGAGCACACTATAGCTAGTTTGCTAATAGTGGAGCTTATTTTTCGATTAGCACTTTTACTTCCTTGGAACAGTTTCCGCGCTTAGTTTCCCCTAATTGAACTTTTCTGGATGAATTATAATGCACTAATTTAGTTTGCTGGTTTGTAAACTTTCAGTTGAATTAAGATCAACATGTGTTTGGACAGTTAAGAACTTTTCAAGTAGACGTTAATATTCATGCTCTTATTTTGAAAAGAGTGAAGACTTTTTACTTTTTTCTATTTCCTCTCCTCACATTTTCCCTCTCTTTCTCTATTTTTTCCCCTTATAACTTTGTTTCAAACAAGGAATGTACAAGAACAAAATGAAACACAGACAGTAAAGAAAACAATATAAACATAAACAAAATATCTAAGGACATTGTAGAACATGTAAATTATAATCTCAAAATGAAGTTGGTGATTGATGGTTATAGTCTTTCAAGGGCAATATCTTGCCCTTTAATTAGCTCTTTAACAAAGAGCTAATTAAAGTTAGCTCTTTAGCATTAGCTACTGCTAAATACCAGGTTTGTATAGTGGTTTAGTGTTAGCAGAACTATTATTTGTTTTTAGGGCTTTAGTGTAACTAACCTTTTAGTTAGTGGTTCCCACCATTAAAGATTAGTTAAATCCTATTTAACCACAACTTGTTCTCTCACACACAACATGACATCACTGCTCCTAATATGAATAATCAATGACTGCTCAGAGAAGGTAAGGCTGAGCTTCTCTACTTGCTAACTGATTGTTGCGCCCAATGGTCATCTAAATCCCATGGAGTTGAATAAATGGTACCAGAGGAGAGGAGAGTGTTGGCTTTCGCCCGACTTGCTTGGAAAACATTAGGGGCCAAAGAGGAAGAGGCTCAGCGGGGCTCCAGGGGCCATAAATCAGCTGCTGGTTACACAGTGTTGGCAGGGCTAGGGGCCAAGGGGTAGACTGAGGCTGTCACTCTAGAGTCGAACCACCCACAGACACTCTGAAACATAGTCTCACAATAGACCTTGTTAATATGTTCAAAAATAGCAGTTGTAGTTCTGAGGAATCTCTTTGTGCAGCAAATAAAGTTGGAAATTGTTTTATTTTAAGAGTAATATAGAAGGAAATTGTTCGTACGTACACTTGGATGGCAGACATCGCAGCATCTCACACTAACGTGGGTTTTGCGAGAGTTCCAAATTCACACTCCCCCACCCTGCCACACTTAAAGAGATCACATCAGCTTTCGTACCATAATTCATTTTACATAACAGCTCCTGCTTCAGAGACTTTCTGCCTCATTTGAAGCTGTATTTTCTCTTGATTTCATGAGCAAATAGGAATGCTTCTATTTTTCAGTCAAACCTCATGAATCAACGCCAAGGGGAACCTACGGCTGATATAGTGGGCTCCTGCTCCAGCGAAGGGGTATTATTCTTTCCAGGGCTTTTTACAAATGAACGCTTGAATTAGAAATATTTGCAGAGCTCCCATTTTCTCACCCCGAATATGTGTCTAGACAAACACGGCGCAGGTTTTCAGTCGGTATACCATAAACAGGAGGCGAGCTGTTATTGGGGTTTATTTTGCTGAAGCAACAAAATATTGATTCAGCGTGTAATCCAGGATGAGGATGACAGGGGGGAAAAAAGCACAAGGAAGAGGGAAAGGATTCAGTTGGGGCTTTTAAATTACTCCGAAGTGCAGCTCAGTGTGACGTCCAGACAGCTATCCTCGGCGCTTCCCACAGACGTATTTTCTGTGTGGCCGGGGTGGAGGTCCTGCCGGGTGGCAGGTCCGGGCCACGGCTTCTGACGGACGACCTGCGAGAGGTAATAAAAATATCAAAACCTTGGAGGCCCCTAAGCCAAACAAAAAACACATCTGCAGTAAGGGGAACAGTAGTTCACGGTAGGAGGCTGCAATAAAGACCGGGGAGACTGCAAGTGCCACAGCATCTCACTTCCCACAAATTACCCCGGCAATAAAGCCCAAAAAGAGTTCAGTGGAGCTGGCTGGGCGAGGCAGATGGATGGTTTTAGTGAAATCCAGGAGGGAACTGAATTTGACACAAAACAGCGCAGTTATGATTTAATGACGCTGGAAGTCTATGAAGTGAGCTTATCTGGGCCAGATAAAGACAGATGGGCACAGGAATGGAGGTTGATGTTTTGCACATGGCTCCCAGAGGCCTTTATCTGCCCTGTGACCCTGCTGGCCTCAGATTGTTTCATAGTAACGAAGCATCATCTTCAGCCCTGTTTCCCTTCTACTGGGCATTTTTGGGATTGTGAGGCAGTGTGTGTGTTGGGTTTTACTAGCCGTTAAATTACATAATATATATACATGGATTTAACTCCTTGTTAAATCCACAAAATCCATAATTTGAATAAAATTTGAGTTCATTAATACTTTAGAAACAAATAAATGTCTCCTTTATTTTATTTTATTTTTAAAATTTTTTTTTTTTTTTTTTTACAAAATCACACATTGGCACCACCACTCGAGTAGTGCAGACAATAAATCAGCAGCATTTTGCATGGTCTGCAATTGGCCAAGAGTAGATTTGTTTAGATTTGTAAATGCATTCCAATAATTCAGATTACATGAAACAAAAGCATGAATTAAGATTTCCATTCCAGGAACAGAGGTGAAGCAGGATGGAACGGGAGATTTGACACAATTTTCAACCTTATCCCAAGGTTTCGAACAGTAGATTTACCTTAAACACCAAGAGGCCCAAGGACCGCCGTTATCTTTTAGTTATTATTTCTGGTGCAAAGAGAATTATTTTTATTATTATCATTAAATGAAGAAAACCGTCTCGCAGAGCAGCGCCTCCAACTGTTCAGCCCCTTCAGACTAGCCAGCGGCAAATAGCAAACACCTGGTGGAACTGCACATCTGCTGAGCTCGTTATAGGAGCTACTTCTCAGTTGTCAAAGGGTTAATTGAAGAGCCATGTTGTGATGAATTCCTAAATGTGGAGCTTCAGAAAGAGCAGGAGTTTCTTACAGAGACAGATGCCTTGTTTTATCTACTAATCTTAACAATAGATGGCAACAAATTGTCCCACTTCAATGCATGGACAAGTGCAATGGTGAGTTTGTTCAGGAGAGAGAGAGAAATGCAGGCTGTGGCGTGTAAAAGGCAAAAGGAAGACTTCCAGAGTAAGTTGGTCATGTCTGTCAGCTAGCATTAACTGATGACAGTTCTTGACAGGACGTCCTGCTCCTCATCTTTTAATGGGACTGTAACAATATTCCCACCCAGTGGTCACCTGTATGGTTTCTCTGTCAAAATAGAATGGCTGTCCTGATGTTCTCGTCCTCACAGGGCCTATCCCACTTCTGCTAAAGCAGCTTTCATAAAAAAATAAATAAATAAAAAACATTAATTGTTTTCCCTCTCCCAATATTTCCTCTTCTCTCCTCTGCTCACCTGTTCCACAAATTCATATCACGTCAGCCAGAGCCAAGCTCCGACCCACAGGGCGACAAAAGACTATAACCTCCCCTCTGCCGAGTGTGATTCAGGGACAGGGCGTGTCGGGAATACCTGCGAAAAAGCTTCCCGGCCGCTGGGCGCAAGTGAGTGAGCGATGACGGAACGTTTCAGTGGATCCGCGTTAACAACAAGACGTGTGCCAAGACGAGGAAGAGAAGTGGAGCAGAGCGCGATTGAAACCCGCCACCCTTTTCTTCAGTGTGTGCCGAGACCGATGAAATGGGACGAAAGAGGATGGTGAAGTGTGAGTTCGTGTCAGGACACTTGGAGACCCACAGCTAGTGTTGTGGATCCAGCTGTTACGTTAAAGTGATATCTGGGAAAGTGGACAGTTAAACCTGCAACGTTCGTGTGTGTGTCTGCGTCCTGTAACACGCGCAGTACAAAGTACGAAGTGAGATGTTCATTTGTCCCTGTTACAGCCACTCGGCCCAACAGACTGAGACCTGGTTGTTAGTCAACTCCACTTTTTCAATACTCAGATTTATTCCCTAAGGTAAAAAAGCAAGACAGTCAAATTAGCTCAGCAAAAAGAGGTACAGAACCTAGGCTCGTCTGTTAAAAATCCAACATATTTAAGTAAGAAGATGAATATCCAAGGAACTAATAGTAGGAATAAGATGATAAAAATAATAACAAAAAAATTGGTTGATAACTAGATTTGGCTTTTCCTGCTCCATGCTTTTATTTAGAAATCTTAAACTGTCTCAAAAGTTTAGACTTTGGTGACCCAAATGTAGCAGTCTTTGATGCAGATTTAAGCAACACTAAACTTGTCCATCCTTCTCTGTCTCAGTTCCAGTTGTGTTAAACTTCCTAATAAGTTAAATAAGTTTCTAGAATCCTTTTGCCAATTCACCTTCTAAGTGAAATATGAAATGTAAAAAAAAGAAGCTTTATTTACATTTATTTTAAAGAAATTGCAAGGCTGAACAATAATTGTCACCAGTGATTTTCTCTTTTTCTTTTTTTTCACTCACTGAAAAATGTTTTGAAAAGAAAGTTTGGGGTTTTCCTACATCTGTCAGATGTGGGATTATGCTACTGCAGTAGAACACATATTTTCCATTGGTATCAATAAATGTGAAGGGTATTTATAATATTTTGAGCCTTATTTTAAGAGCATAATTCTATTGGCTGGTATACATAGAGTGTATATCAGCCAATTATTTATTTATTTTTTATGTTTGATGGATTGATGTTAGTTTTTCTACTGCATTTATACAGCAAGCGTATAATAACCCACATTTCTCCTTTTCTGTTTAGTTTTTTTGTTTTACTAAGTTGATTTTGTAAAGCATTTAATTTAATTTCTTTATTAACTTAATCTTTATCTTTTATTTGCTTGTTTTCCCCTCGTGCGTTTAGTCCAGGGATTGTTGCCACAAGAAATCCCCCAATAAACGGCGACACAGCAGCCGGTGGGGGGGGACTGTATTCGCCGCTGCACACGGGCATCTTTCATTTTAAATAATGACACAGGACGACCTTTCTTCCGTGTAGCAGTTTTCCTATCCGCTCTCTCTCTCTCGGATAGAAAGTAAAAACAATTAACGAGGCGGCCTCGCTGACTGACCATTACTGCAATCATTAGCCGTTTACCGCCTGCAGTTGACCCTTAAATGAAACAAATGCCTTTTCCTGACACAAACTATGGGAAGCAAAACAAACAAAAACAGACACTTAAACCCATCATTATCAGGCCTCTAATGCAGACCAGATGGGGAGAGGTAGGGGCATACCACATACCTGAGGTAATAACAAAGCTCAGAACAATCTCTAACTCCCCTGCTTTTCTCTGGATCTGTTTACCCGTCTTGTTCTGGCTGAATGGGCACACACTAGTTTTCATTACAAATGTGTGCAAACCTTGGTTGATATTCCGCTTAGGACACAATTTCGCAATCGCGGTGTTTCCGTCGAATAAGAAACGCTATTAAATTTACACAATATGCTTGTTCATGCGATAAGTCATTAAAACACATGCTGCGCCAAACTTCCTGTTGTCTTCTTCGTCTTCTCCGTCAGTGGTAACATCTGGTTGTGATGCAAAAAAGTGTCTCCATTTCAGTTTTGCGAAACACTAATTTATTATAAGGCCAAAAAACCACTTCATGCTAGCGCAAAAATTCATCAAAAAGCTTTGTTTTCTTTTAAACTGCCGTGTTTACAATAAAGATGATTTTTTTCGTAATTCCAATTTGCCTACTTTTACAGTTAGTGGAAACACAGCTACTGTTTTACGCTGCTGATACCAGCAGCGAACGGTTCATTACCAAAAACAAAATAGGAAAAAATGGCACCACTAACTGTTTTGAACTTCTTTCCTTCCTTTCTTTTCTTTTTACTATGATCAATGACATTCCTCTCTCTGTTCTCTCTCTCTCTCTCTCTCTCTTTCTCTCTCGCATTCCTCTTGATTCACATCTTGTACCTGGCTTATATCTTCCACATGCAGCTTGCGGACGGGTTCTTGCCCAGAACGGGAGCGTGCATGCAGATACATTCTCCCAACATCTCCTCCCATCCAAGGCCCATTAGTCTCCCCAGACGCAACTTATGAAGTCAATTTTACGCTGTCCAGTTTGATTTCTGCTCCCACGTCCAGATGTTCGCGGCCCATGTAGCGATCCGGCAGATATCCCCGCGCCGCAGAAAGAGCACGTTCTCTCTGCAGGAATGCCCCGCCGCAGCAGGCCCTCCAGATACCGATCTGAGCCATTCATTATAATATGTCAGAATGTTGCCCTTTTAGGGAGATTGATACAGTCCTTGGGACAGTAGATCACAGGGAGATGGCGGGGGAGACGTGGGGGGGCTGTGGCTAATCTTTAGCAGGCAGAAGCTACTCCAGTGTATTCATCAGCAGTCTTCACCTGCTGACCAGAACGTAATTCATCAGAGACGCTTGAAGCAGCTGAGTTTTTGCAAACGTGTTTTTCAGCGAGAGGGCCTCTATTTTCTTTTTTCTTTTCTTTTCGCAGTGACACAGGTAACTCGGTTTCCCCACCCCCAGTTCCCTCCTGCGCCCCAACCCAGCGGCGCTAACTCCAAAGCAAATAATGGGACTCTGAGAGATTTCCTCGGGGCTCTCGCGCCGTAATGTTTTATGGCCGATGATTGAGTCCTGGGAGTTTACGGCCAGGTTCAACAGACCTCCAGCCCTCGCGCCTGGACCTCCGTCATCGTATCAGTTGATAGCATCTTAGTGTGTGTGTTTTCGTTGGCCATGCTTTCCCTGGGGCGAAGTGACTTAGTGATTTATTGACCTAATTTTTATCTTACTAATGTGTGTTTTCTGTTTACTTTTGCTTTTCGTCCTCAAATTCTCGGTTTGTTTGGTTTTATTCTCATCAGACAGTCTCCTCAAAGAAACTACTTGTTAATGTTCTCTTCAAACACACAGAAGTGCTTCAAATGCAAATATTTCTCATTCTATCCAAGCAAACTCTTTGCTGAAGGCCTTTGTCTCTGTGGTTTTGCAGCTCCAGGACTGCGTGACGCTGGTCAATCCCGGCGTTTCTCAGCTCCGCGTCAGGGGCGACGGGCGGCTGCTGGCATCTGCGGGCTGGGACCACCGAGTGCGAGTGTTCGGCTGGAAGAAGCTGCGGCCGCTAGCGGTCCTTCAGTACCACACGGACATGGTGCTCAGCGTGGCCTTCTCTGATCACCAGGACCCCAGGCAAAGACTGCTGGCTGCCGGGTCCAAGGACCAGCGCGTCAGCCTGTGGTCCATTTACAACCAGAATGCTGACACATGCTGATTCTCTGAGCTCTCTGGGTTTCAGTCTGCAGACTGAAATCAAAATGTCATCTGCTCTGTTTTATAGTGACCCGGTTTGACTCTTGGCATGGGCCGGTATCAGATTCTCTCAGCTTGAGAACTCTGAGGAACAAATGGACGTTTTACAAAAGAACAGAACGTAGTTTGCTTTTCGGTTTTAAAATGAAAAAAGCAACAAGTATTCTTACTTCTGCTCAAATATATTGTTTAAAAAATCTACAAAAAGAATTATGTTCATTTTGATAGCCTTAACTGGATATTTTGAGTAAATCCCTTCTAAATGTAGTTATTGATATTACTGGGTTAATTAGTAGGGCTATCTGCTGCTGTATCTAGCCTGCAGCCAACTGCTTGACAGACAAGCTGCTTGTAGCTTGCTAGCTGTAATTCTACATGTGGCTTCACCTTAATAACAAGACCTAAGTGGGATTCCTTTAATTTTCACATCATGGCTGTCCTGTTTTTTTAAGCAGGATTATGGAAAATGTTTTTACGTTTCTGTCAGCTTTAACAGCGGAGACGAGGCGTTGACAGATGGTGTCATTCCAAAACGTAAAGTCACTCCCTCCTGTTTCCTGCTATCTCATTAAAAGGTGTTTAAATTACAGCTGCACCTATGAGTGGTCCATGAGATCGGAATTGTGTAATTCGGTAATTACTTGTTCAAATACTGTTAATTTTGAGTAAATACATTAAAAATATAAGCGACAATCATTTTTTTGATCCATAGATAAAATTGTGAGAAGAAAAATCATAATTTAATGCATGGATATTATAATCTCAAGTAATTGTTTCATGTACTTTTCTTTATCAAAACACCTGCACATTTTTAAAAAATCTTTTCTGCATTACAGGAAGCATTGAAATTGATAAAAATTCAAACCAGACCAGTCAGATCCCTAAGAATACCAGAAACTGGTGTTGGTCTAGAAAAAACGAATTGTTGTATCCCATTAACTCTTTTAACTTCTTAAAACTTTTATACTTTGATACTAGTAACCGGCCCATGCCTGCTTACATGGCACAGAGCTACGTTTAAAAGTTTACATTAGAATTTTTTTACATTAGAATTTGAAATGTTTTTTTCTATGTTAACAAAGGGCATGATTTTGTAAAGGGAAAAGGTATGCTTTTCCAATTTTCTATACAAGATGACAAAAGGTATATGTCAGTCTAAAATCATAAAATGATCAAACAAGAAAGAAAGAACAGTTTGTAACACTGGTGTAATATTTATACCAAAGTACAGATTAAAGAATTCATAAAACCAGCCTTTTATGTTTCATCCATTTCCTTTTTCTGAACACTTTCAGTTTAAAGAGCTGCTTTTTCTGTTGCATCTTAGTGCGTTTTGATAACTTTTCTAACAGCTCATCCTTAGAAAAGTTATCAAAGTTTTAATTCACCAGCAGTCGAGCTCTTCTGCCTCCTATTTGCTGAAGCCTAACTCGATGCTGTGCAGCTATGTGATTGTGTTGACTTATCAGATGGAAGCTTTGCTCCAGTGGACATGAATTTGAGGTGTATAGCGCACCTGAGCAGCTTTGTAATCCTGTGTTGTTATTCTTCCAGCTTTCAGCCTGACCTGGGCTGTATTAGTCAAACAAAGTTCACCAGAGGGAGGGCTGGCTACTTTTGTTGCAAGGCGAAGATAACGGAAACGCTACTAAGGATAATGGATCTACCAGACTGAGGGGTTCTTATGGAAGTTGGCCAATTGTGGATGTCTTTTCTGGAGTAGATCAACGAACAAGGTCCAAAGGACACAATGAATTTCAAATTGTTAAAAAAAAAAAAAAAAAGACTTGTATTGGCAGGATTATTTTAGTTATTGTTCAGTGAGAGTATCAATAAATACCAATAAATTTGAAAATATGACTAAATCTAGTTGATGTGTTCAGTTTAGTGATTTTAATCAGTTCTATTTGTGTTTCTAGTACAAATATCTTAGTACACTTGAAGTACTACAAAGCTAACTTATAAATTATTTGACTATATAGAGGAGCTTGTTTTAAGTCAGTAATTCCTTAATATTGTTGAAAAAGTATGAGTTCCATTGGCAGATTATTTCACTTATACTAAGACATTTTTCCCATGTTAGAAGTAAAATAATCGGCAAGTGGAACTATTATTTTTTCATCAAATTTAAGGAATTGTTGACTTAATACAAGATCCTAAATCTACCTGAGAAGTTACTTGTAAGTTAGCTTTGCCGTATTTCAAGGGTACTAGGATATGTGCACTATGAACTAGATTCTGGTGAGATTCTGTGTTTTTGCTGTGCAGTGAGAAACCATCAGGAAAGAGAGGAAGGACGACATCATTTGTCAGACAAGATTCTTTGCTGAGCCACTATTATCGCAGAAAATACAACGCAGAATTAAGAATTTATTGGGTTTCTAAAGGTTTTTTATTTTTTTGTAAAATTCTGCCCCTTGAGTATACTTTCAAAAACTTAGTGACGCTCAGTGAGGGAGTTTGTCTGTACCTTTTGTCTCTGACCCCTTTGCTGACACCTTGCATTCACGTTAGCTTCCTAAATTCGTGTTGGCTTTGAACAAACACTCGGGGTGGTGTGGCCCAGCTTCCGTCCATTCTCTGATAAATCAAATGCTGCCTCCATTGGCGCAGATGTGCTCTGAATGGAGCAGTCAGAGAGCCGTCGGCCTCAGAAGCGCCTGCTGGGGTGCCGGCCGTGGATCTCGTAAATCACCTCCATAATGGATCTTTTAGGAAGTCAATAAATGGACAGGGGGACTTTCTGCACAATGGGGCTTGTGCTTCACTTATCACCTAACGTGTGTCTTCTCTGGCCTTTAAGGTCAGAGGTCAGCTTGGCTTTGGGTTGGGACATAATCTGGTGGGCTGCACGGCTCTGCACATGTAGATCTGATCACTCCCTACGTCACTACCAGTGACTACCACTAGAGGCAGCAAGTTTGACTGAATCTGAATCAATGAAAATAATGTTATTTTTAAATTAACAATATGCAATGTTTCATTTAAAATGGATGTAAGTAATTTCTAATTTACCTTAAGCCAAAACACTGTTTGCTTTTAAAAGACGGTTGAGGGTGTGTGTGTAAATCTGTCCAAGTCCTTCTTTGGTAAAGAAGGACTTGGAATTTATTAAAACAATTTCATCTTTTTTTGAGCAGTATAACAACCCACACACACACTCTGAACAAAAATCCAACTTTTAATATGAGTACATTCACATAGTGAGTAGAAAAATTTAATTTTAAGATTTTTTGTTTTTCAAAATCCCAGGAGGCCCAATTACTGGCACCAAAAACATTTTCTGTGAAATCTTTTCTTCTTTTTTTCTTTTAGATTGATCAGAGTTTTTAGGAACTTCTAATTGGTGATACAAGCATTTCTGTTTGCTTAATGAATAAATATGACTTGACACACCGGCCTACTGGACCAGGACCCAACTAGGTTATCTTGCCACAATAGAGAGCGCAGGACCATAAAGAAGGTGAAAATAATCCATTGTTCACTGCAAAAAATACAGCAGACAATGGCAGCGTGGGTTACCAAGTCTCTGTAACAACAAATAGCCACTCTCTGTACATGCTAAGTGTTGATGTTTAGAAGGCGCACTCAGAAAAAGCCTCTTCTGCACATGCACTCCTGGAGGTTTTGATATGAAACAAAACGACACAAAGCTTGAAACGCACCTTCTGTTATAAATATAAAGGAGGATATGTAATACTTTGTGTCTGTATTACCTCCAAGAGATCCCGAGCATCTAGTAGGTATGTGGCAACATGGACGCCACTAGGAAACCGGGAGCTCCCTTTGCACGATGATTTAAAACACATGGTCAAATCAACACAGACACGACTTACCAGACATCAAAATCATTCTCCTTCCAGAGCCATCTCAGTCTTCAGATCCAATTGCTTTGGGAAACTTGATGACCTGGAAAGATGAGAAGACCCAGTACTTGGTACAATTTAAAGAAACTGTTTAAAAAGGAAATGTCAAAGATCCGCGTCTCTGTATGCGCAATGGTACAGGGTAAAACAAAAAGGGAGTCACTACTGGCAAGATAGTGCCACAAAAGTCTCCCCATCTGTAACAAACATATCTTCAAGTACCAAGATGTTGGGCTGCGTTTCGTTCCACGTTTGGTGTCGAGTCAGTTTGGTTTACCAGGTTTGTTTTCAAGCCATCTGTGGTTTGTGGGAAAAGGCTCATCAGCAGAGATTTACGCTTTGCTGAAGCGAGTACATCAAACCCTTGATAAGCCTGTCACAACAGATGATTCAGAGGAGTGTCAAGTGATCCTTCAGGTCACATTATCATCTGTCCTTCCCTCCTTTGTACGTCAGTAGCAAATATTTGGGCCCTTTTTTATCTGCAGGATCGGGGAATTAAACACATAAGGTTTTAAGTAGCTGTTTGGCTTTTTTCCTTTGGGGTGCCTAGATATTTTTAAAACCAATCTAATACTGTTGACAAGGTCTAAATACTGCTATTTTATTGTGTATGCATGTTGAATATTCTCCAGAGGAGCTGTGCTGATTGCATTTAGCAGATGCAGATGTGCAGTTCATTACATGTTCTCCAGCAGGCGCAATTTCCAAAGTTTACAGCTGGAATGCAACGAATTGGAGCTGATCTAATTTATACCAAATCACTGACAACTACTCAAAGTGTTTATCATGCGGATTGTGGCAAAGCCTGTTTTTTGGGTATATTATGGTACGCTTCCATTTTAATTCTTACAGTGTTTTGCATTTATACATCACTATGCATGGCTGAATTTGTGGGTAATATGCTGAAACACTTGTATCAACCATAAATAGAGGATGGTTTTACTATAAGTTTTCATATTAAACTATGTACCAATTCTGACACTAAGCTGTTGTTGGATAATTATGGTATAACTTGTTTTGCTTACTTACTTATTTTTCCATGTTCATATTTTTGCCCTTTTTTGCATCACATCTTGTATGATAAATGTTTTTGGCCACAAAACGGTTTAATGCTGCCATTTAAGGCAGTGGACTAAACTCACTGTTACTTTGAAAAGCATGACGATTTGTTTGTAATCTTTGAATAGATTTCACAAAAGTTCTTCATAGCCTACTTTGAGGCGAGAGGGCATTTATCTTTATTGTGGTTTTCATGTCAGATTATTTTTTCATGCTCACACAAAATTAAAAATTTAAAAATTAGACAATTATTAAAACGCTAAAGCTAGTCGCTAGCTACAGCTGGTGTTTTATTAGCAAGCCAAAGCTGTGTAGCAGTATGTAGCTAACCCAACTCAACCCCTGCAGATGCTAAATTAAGCAGAGATTGTTCATTTGAATGTAACACAACAGACCAGGAATAACTGGAGCTGCTAGATTACAGCAAAATATTTCCAATATGAAACAGTGTATGTGCGAAACATGCATCGGCAGGTATTAGAAGGACACAATTGCTGTAAACCCAAGCGTAGTTTCAGGCAATGTCAAAGCAACGGTCTGCAAACTTTTCAAGAGCTCCTTTGGGGTTGGTTGTCACCATCCAGTAAATTGAAGATAAAGTCGTGGAATATTATTCTTAGTTGTTTTTCCACTTTTAACAAATGTTATTAAAGTATGGAAAATGCTTTAATTTGACTTAGTTTTCACTTATTCTACATAGAATAATTAGCATTTACAAAACTCATGATTGTTTTTATGAAGTGCTTTTCATCTCTAAACTAATATATATAAAAGAAACAAATCAACTTTTTTATTTTTATATTTTTGCTGAAGCTTCATTGAAAACTATGCAAACAAACTAACCTGCTGTTTGAGGCCTCCATGCCAGCAGGG
This sequence comes from Alfaro cultratus, assembly GCA_903066825.1. NCBI lineage: Eukaryota > Metazoa > Chordata > Actinopteri > Cyprinodontiformes > Poeciliidae > Alfaro > Alfaro cultratus. Next base: position 64,610 of record CAEFZX010008062.1, read on the forward strand.
CCTCCTGCAGTGCTTGTCTTCTCACACAGAATACACACTTGCACTTTCCATTTTGTAGATATGTTTATGACAAATCAAACTACTTCTAAATTGTAGAATCTTTGAAAAATGCTAATATTTTAGGAATCTTGAGTGTTGAAGGGCATCAGCTGAGAAGGAAATGTTGTTCACATGTCAGAATTTAAAACTAACTCATCTTGCATTAATCATTTATGCTGCTTTTCTCTGTGCTATTGTCATATTCACACACACACACACACACACACACAACCAACCAGCCCTTTAAGCAATAACTGAGTGATTTGCTTATCTGGTTGGGCCCAAATCAAAATCTGCCGAGGTCCCCATATAATCTTGGGCCGGCTCTGCTGACAACTAATACCATGTAAGCCTCACTGTCATAATTAATTAATTGTTCTTTTTAACTTTCTTGCAAAAATGAGAAAGACAACAATGTTGAGCTTTGATTAAATTAAGATATAGTTATTGAATGTTATGTTTTAACTACAAACACTTCATACAAGAATAAATAACTCAAACGTGTTCAACTGAGATTGACCCACTTCGGTCTGTCTAATTTACAAAAAATTGTTACTGGCAGCTTCTTCAAGGTCCTGGAGTTTTCACCGACATCTTTATCCTCAGAACAGTTTCCGTATGGGTTCTATTGACGTGTCCTGTGTACCGCAAACCTGCAATTAGCCCGAATGGAGCCTTTTCACCCACTCGACTGAAGTCGTCACGCTGAACCCAACAACAGCGCGAGCGGCGTCGCAGCAAACTCTGTACCGTCACGTAGGGTCTCGCGCCCGTCAATCAGGGCTATGTGCAACACCTGCGGCCGGCTGTCTGCGCTCATCGCTCGGCTTGACGTCTCCGGGGACGCCGCTGTACGACCAGAAGGTAAAAAACAAAAAAGTAATTTAAAACATAAATGAATAAACCGGTGACTTTTTTTTCCTTGTACGGGGCATAAGGTTTCATGACGCCCTTAATAGCAAAAATGAACAATTTAGTATTTCACTAGCTTTAATAAAGTGCGTCATTGACGTCGTTTTGGTGAAAACTTTTGAGTATGTGGCGCATTTTGTTAAAACAGCGACTAAAGAAATTTGTAAAATTAACAAAACGGAACAGCTAACTTTTAAGTCCTGTATAAGTAACCATTATCGTGTTCACGTTATGAAAATATGAATTTAAAAAATAATAATTGTAATGTTAGCATAAGCCCGTATTTTTGGCCATTGCACGAAAACAACCAAACAGAAATGATACAACCAATTAGCCGTGATTTGAAAGAGTGGAAACGTTATTTAACCTCTGACACCTTTACAAGCCATTTAACAGTCAGAGGTCAGGAGCCCCCAGGCATCATTTTTCCATCCTCTCAGCTCTATGGGAGCCAAAAGGAAAAGAAGAAGAAAAGGAAAAATATATCATGATGAATCATTAGGTAACGCTTTCCTTTGAATCTGTGACAGCCACAAATCCACAAAGCTGATTTTTTCTCCCCAAGAGATTAACCTTGACAACAAAGCATTCCTCATAGGACTTCAGATAGGAGATGGCTGGAAATGGCTGCACAGACAAGCAGAGGGGTCACATTCTCAAAATATCACCGAGTGCCACATTATAAATGAGTGATGATATCTGTCTGGGGAGGCATGGGTTGAAATCAAAAATAAAGCCTGCATAGGATGCAAGCTCGAATGTCCAACAGGTAAGCTAAATCTATTCTCAAAGCAATTTTTCTTTTAAAGTTTTAAATAGTTTTACTCCAAAGGGAAAAGAAAATCTAAATCCTTTATTTAAAATAATGATAATTGCAAGAGGAGTCACTTTAGCAGTTCAGTTTGGCTAAAAGGTGAATGTGTGTGTGTGTCTTTAAAACCAGGTGCATATTTCACCATTTGAATCATTCCGATGTTTAGACAGCTTTCAAATCCTGCCTGCCAATAACTGCAAAAGCAGCAGACACCTCAGCCGACTTCAACAGGGCGAATCCGGTCGGACAGTGCTATCAGAGAGCCTGTTTTTTCTCTTTTTTTCCCCTTTTTTTCTTTAAACCATTCCCCTCTTTTTTTGTGCAGGGAGCACTTCAGATGGAAGATTCGCACAGAGACCCTTTCGTTTGGATGAATTACACAAATTTAATGTTTATTTTACAGATACAGAAGAGTTCTTCCTGCTTTGTTTTTATTTACTTAGAATTGCTGCAAGTCAGTGCCATGGTACAAGCTACTCAGAGCGGCTCGAGATGTTTATAAATTTTAAACTCTTCTTTTTTTCTTTTCCTTTTAAGCAAAAAAAATAAAATAAAATAAAAAAATCAAATTTGATGTATTTTTGACATCCTCTCCGATGAGCTCAACATGCAAACATCTCGTCTACTGACCTAGACGGTTCGTGGGTGCTATATAACGTATGGCTTTTTTTTTTGAAAGCAATAAAAACAAAGCAAATCGAAAAGTGCATTAAAAACAAAAACAAAAAAGAATCAATCCCAGTCTGTGATCAAAAGTCTTGTCCGTCTTAAGGAACGGGGTCCTCCTTTTCCTCCTCACTGCCTGATGGCTTAATGTCTTGCGCTGCTCGAGCAGGAACTCTTTCCATTCAGGTTCAAAGGTCAAAGCTGACCCATTTGAGGGCTTTGAAAAGGTGTCCATGCTTAGATGCATTTCCTTTAAATAAATATGACAGGATTTATCCAGCAGAGGGGAGTCTCACCCTCTGATTAAACCCCACGTGTTGCAGAAACCATCGCCTGAATGAACCGTGTTGCTGTTCCTGTCCGCCTAGTTTTCCCACAGTGCTGTGCAGCATTATCCTTGACGGACAGCAGTCATTATCTGGGCCCGTAGTCGTAGTTAGAGGGGCCGCTGGTTGCCGAGTACATGTTAGTTGTGGCGGGATTCATGTGGTGATGGTACGTGTGTCCCCTGATGCTCGGTAAAGGGTAAGGCGAAGGCCTGGTCTTGGCTCCTAGGTAGTGTTCGTAAGCGGTGGGGTACTTGTAGGGGTGATGGTGCAGGGTGTCCGGGGGCAGTGGGTGGGGATCGGGCCGGAGGTCGTGGGGAGGGCTCGGTCGGCCGCTCGTCAGCGGGACGGCGTGGAGGCCTCCTGGGACGGGCAGAGCCGGGCTGAGGACACGAGACATCAGCTGGTGGGCCGGGTCGGCGTGAATTGGGGTGCCGCTGGGGTCTCCTTCATATTCCCGTCTGGCGTCTTCTGTGAGGGTTCAGAAAAATGAAGAAGTTAGAAAAAACCAGACTGAAATACAATACAATAAGTAAGCCTGTAGCCATCGCAAATTTTGCTGGACGATAAATTATCCCAGAAGTTATTGCGATAAACAAGAATATTGTTATCTTGAGATCACTTTCAAGTAATATAATGGCAACGGTGTAATAATGCAAGTAAATATCAATAAACTTTCATTTCTAACAAATGTTTAACATTGGAACTAGAAGGGATTTCACATATTCAAAATAAATAAACAAAACCACAGAAAGCAACAGATGAAATGGATGCTGAAGTTTTAATAAACAAAATTATCCTTCAAGAAAGAGGCTAGTGGAGACCAGAGCACCAGACTGAAGACTTTTGTTATCTAGTCTTTGGTAGAGCAAGAGAAAAGAGAAAAATAAGCATGCAAATGGAAATTATTGAACTCGTTTTAATTTATCATGCAATTAATTTATTGCAAAAGCCTTAACAATAAGTTACTTTAGAGATCTTTTAAAAGCCTGCTCTTATTTCTACAAAATTAGCAGTATAGTGAAAACCCTTCCTATGTCTATATGAAAGTATGGACCAAATAATAATTGCAAATTGGATTAAAAATATAGAAAATAATACTAATGATACAAATAAATTCACAGATTTTACTTAAAAAATGTTTTTTTTTTTTTTTTTGGTTTATCTTTGGAATAAATTACAAAATAACCATAAACCCAGAATTAAAAACAAAATCAAAAATAATTGTGGCAGCTACAATAAAACTCTTGGATTTTATAAATATTTGAAGTTTATTCTCAGCTAATGAGTACATCACTCATTACTTCAGATTATAAAAAAAAAAAAAATCAAATTTTCCTTCCAGTTTTTGTCGCGCTCTGAATCTGTGGTCGGTTATGCAACATAACCTTTATTATGTTGCCAGCGCATGACATTGGCTGACTGATTTTTAATGTTTAATTTCAAACCAACAGTGGGCTGATCCAGCAAATGCACTACTGCACTTGAGTCGAGGGAAAGACGTGAAGAAAAAAAAAGCCCATCAGCTGACAGAAATACAGCACCACAAACACAGAAGAGCTCAGCCAGCCTCCGCTGGATATTCGAACGCTGGCAAGAAGTTTGAAGTGAAACAAAGAGCGAGCTGCAGACCTTTTTCTGTGCCGTTCTGCTGAGGGGGAGACGACATTGGGTTTCTTGTTCTGGCGAAGGCACTCATTATTGGCAGGGAGCCTGGCCTGTGATTCCTGGGCCTGCAAGCGGGAGATTGGAGTCGGTTTCAAAGTCACTTAAGGATTGTCAAGGGCACAGTTTCTTTCTATGTTAAGGGGATGAAAACTAATTTTAATATTCTGGAATGATGTGTGTGAGGATCATTTTACAGTGGAGGAATAGAAAGTGAATGTGATGGACAAGCATAAAGTAAGCCAAAATAGAGAAATAATCCAAAAAATACAATTTAAAAATAAAAACGCGACTTAATAAATATTTTGAAAAATTCCATATTACATTCATCTGACACATTAGAGTAGAGCAAATTCAGTAACAGACAAACACAGCTGATTGACTTTCAAACAATATCCTGTGATTTCTGCAATTCATGGGTTTCTAAAAAAAAATATGCTCCACCCATGTAGCACCTCTATACGTAACCAAAACAAGATATATTATTTTTATTCAATTTTTCTGACTTGTGAAAACATGACCATGACTGTGTAATGTTTGAGTATAATGAAGCTCACCAGTCCTCTGGGTCACAGTCCCTGAAGCCCTTTGCAAACGGATTGCTAGCGATTTTCAGCTGTGTGATCTGCAAAGCAACAGAAAACACAGAAATAATCTCAGTGCTTAACACTCCATCTTCTCGATTTAGAAAGTGATTTGAAAAATTATTAAAATACTATTATATTTATTAATAATGCTGCTATTTTAAAATGCTTTATTTGTATTATTAACTTGTCATTTTAATAAAAGTCCCACAAATTGTTGTAGAAACTTTTTCAGCTCTCCGCTTTTGCTTTTGTTGCAAACAAAACAAGCTTGCTGCTCATTTCTGAAAAGCCATCAAATTTTAACTGAAATTAAGTAGTTCCTAATTTTTTTTTAAATTTTTTTTATTGGTGAACTGACTAAATATTGATCAGAAAAAAAAAAGATTTGTTTTTCAGAAAACTAACAAACACATTGACTATGACTGACGTAAAAGAAGATGGCACTAATTGTTCTGAACCAAACACGCTCCAAAAACCGCGAATGGTTCCTGGTTTAGATTATTTATTCATTTAAAATAAAGACAAAAACGTAAATTTGGAACTATTTGTTTGAACTTAACCAGCACGGTAAATATGCATTAAATGCGTAAACACCATGCCGCGCCCTGACTGCTCTGCAGACTTTACGCAGGGCGGTAAGCATCTCTCACCCGGTGGTTCTGGTAGGCTGTGACCGCTGTGAAGCGAGTCTCTTCGAAAACAAACGTTTTGTAATTTTCCTCGGCGTATTTCTCGCTGTCCTTGCGGGGATCCACATAAACCACATGGAACCGAGGCTGGTAGCGGTGCATGGAGTTCAGGATGATCTGGAAAATAACATCACAGTTAGAAGGAGACGAAGTTTGGTCTGTATTACAAAGGCTTCCAAATGCACTTAAAAAAAAAACCCAACTAACAAACTGCTGTGACCAAAAATGAATGAATAAACAAAAGGAAAAAAAAAAAATCTGTAAAAATACATTAAATATATATTTAACCAAACATGGAATTAGTAGAAGTAATTTACAAAAAATTTAAAATAAATAAATAAATAATAAAAACACCGCAATTAAGTTTGCAGTCACTCTTTGATAGAAAATCCGATTTTGTCTGCACCGTTCAGCTAATAAATTATTAAATATACCTAAATGAACAATAAGTTATGGTCTGAAGAAAATATTATGTATGCTAAACGCACCGACCTGCGTGTTCATAGCCATTCCTTTTACGCCAAACTTGGTTCATTACTTAATTATTAAGAGGCGTCAAGATTAGTGAAATTAGTTTTAAGACGCAAAATTATCCGCACACATCACTATTATACAAAATATCATGTTAATTAATCGGAAATAACTTCTGCGTCGAAAATAATGTTCAACAACTCTCTGATGGTGTATCTTCAGTTTCTGATCACACAAATACTATCCACGTTGAGATAATTCTGTTCCTTATTTTTCAGGCTCCGTGACGATGAGTTTGATTGCTTTTCTGCTAAGACGTCTGACTCTATCTCGATCACCGTGACGCAGAACAAACAGCGCCGATTTGTTCCCGGGCGCAGCTCCGTTTCCTCCCCTGGCTGCACTTACATGTCCGTTGTCATCCAACAGGTTGTTTGTCAGCTTGAGCTTATCGAAGGAGACGATCTGCTTCATCCACTGAGCGCCCTTGGCTGGAGAGTCCGGATGGTAATGCACCCTGCCCGGCGTGGCAGGATCAGCTTTACCCGCCACCAGCCACGACGAGCTGTGGAAAGCATACCTGGAAGGGTAATTAAAAAAAAAAAAAAAAAAAAAGTATATTAATACAATTATGCAACTTTATGTGTGCAAAAATATCACTCCGCTAAGGCGAAGAAAATCGGAAATGAAAGTTTAGTCAAATTAAACTGTGAAAAAAAAACCATTCATCTGATTTATGTAACCCCAAAAATATGGTGAATTTAAACTCATTATGGAAGCTTTTAATTTTTTTTTAAGTGTTTGAGTCCAACTTTGTCGCCTGTAAATGTTCGCCTTTCTACCTTTATCTCTGCATCAATTGTTTCTCTATCTGATTAAATTTACGGTTAACCCTAAAATAGTTGAGAGAAAGAGGAAGACGTTACCTGTATCGCTTGTCGTCCACAGGCAGGAAGTCCATCAGCAGCATGTAGTCTGCCATGGGATCCATCCCAAAGATTTTAACTTGGAAAGTTGGAAACATTCTCCTGAGGGGAGAGAGAAAACCACAGTCACTGTTTAATTCTTTATCTTCAACCTGTGTTTCCTTCACAATATGTGACGTAAGGCCCCGTTTCCCTACGGAGGCCGGTTATTAGCGCGCTTTAGTCGATGACTAAATTGCGTCGACTTTTGTGGAGGGGGAAAAAAAGTGCATATTTGCCAAAGTATAAATGCCAGCAGGCATTTGTTGCTGGGATACGTTGAGCTCAGGGCCCCGTTTAGTCTGAACTGCAGGCAGGAAAACATTACTGTGATTATTAAAAATCCTGCAACCACTTCATGCGTAACTGGACAAAGTCCCTCCAAACGCTGCCACGTATATATGATGTATTTTCTGCTGCACTTAGACTTTTTTCTTCCCCTTAGTATATTTCTACTTCTTATGGTGCCTTTTGACAAATCCCAGGTATTTTCATGCTGGAGCAAATGTAAATACACTCCCGCATCCGGGTGCTAATCTGGGTAGCAACTACTCAGTCGATTCTGAATCTGAACTTTTTGTTTGCACAGAAAGGGAACAGTTTGATATTAATAAAACATTCATTTAACGCACAATATTATCCTCGGGTCCTGAAACAAATACATTTATGTTATATCTTTTGGAAAGTGCGCTGCGATTCTGCAGGATTTTAGTTAGTTTTTTTTTTTTGTCTTTCTTGCTGAGCCTCTTTCTACTCCGTGTGGTTTGTTTTCACCCTAAAAGTTGCTCAAGAATCCGAGAGGAAAGTTGTGTAATCCACCAGTCGAGTCAGTGAAAGGGATCCCAAAATCAACGCTCAATTAACGTCAGTGTTGTGGCTAGGTGAGGCTGAAGGAGCTTTTAAAGTGCTCTGCAGCAGATCTCCTTTCTCCTGTCAGAGAGACGGAGAGAAGAAACTCAAGCCTCCCATTCAGGCTGTAGGGCTGCAGGGCTGCAGGGCTGCAGGGCTGCAGGGCTGCTTTCCCCTTATTATTACCTCTGCATTCTAACAACAACAATAATAAACCCGTCTGCAGTAAGTGTGTTTCCTATAGTCGACTCAGTGTTATGTTTCATATTTCATATTATTATTATTATTATTATTATTATTATTATTATTATATTTTTTTTATTTTCTTTTTATTTATTTATTTATTTTATTATTATATATTTTTTTTAATGGGCCGAATTTACCGAGAAAATACCATTAAATTATTTTTGTTTGAATTTAGCCCCCTTTTTTTTGTTTAAAACTAAAAAGCAACGAGATACAATAAATAACGAAACAACTTTGTATTTTTACTTTAAAGAGCAACAATATTCAACACAATGGGTGGATATCGATGCCCACGATGAGGAAATGCAGCGGAGACAATCTCATTATTTTAAGTTCCACAAAACAGCAGCACCCGGTATTTATTGCAGACGATTTCTGCACCAAACGAAAACCTGAAAATGTGTTACTTTGTAATTCAAATAAACTAAAACGGATATGTTTTATTAAAGCTGTCTCATTCTGGGAGAAAATTCAGTTACACAATGGCGGGATTGCATATGTACTTAAAAAAACAGTTGGGAATTATGAAAAATATATGTATTTAATGTATAATATATATGAAAGTCTAATAAAAATCATTAGACCTCAATTCGTATTCGTAATGGTGGTTATGATTTCCTTGTTAGATTTTTTTTTTCTTTTAAAATTAGTATTATTTTTAATAGTTATAACAATAATTTTCGTGTCGTGATGTTCATGCACCTTTGTGGTGACTTGTTACAGTAAAACATATCCGATCCTCTGTCCCTTTCTCTCTCTCTCTGGTCGGAGCCTTAACGCGCTCTCACCTGCCAGCCTTGGTAACGATCATCTCGGTGCCCAGCTGGTTAAACTCGTCCCACAAAGCCTTCATCTCCAGCTGGACGCTGATGTTGGCCACCTTGGGGTTTTTCTTCACGATGCTCTTGCTGTTCGGCGTGGAGCTGGAGGACGACGACGAGCAGTTGGGAGTCCCGCCGTCGCTCGCCTGGCCCTGGCTCTGGCCCGGGTTGGAGCCCGGGTAGCTGTAGTTGTGCTGCGCGGCCGGGCAGGGCTCGAAGTGGGACTCATGTTGGCTGTAGGGATCCCCGGGGGACGGGGAGAGGTGGAAGCCCCCCGGCGTGTTGAGGCTGCTCAGGCTGCTCGTCGTGAAGGCTGCAACATCGCAGAAATGGGACAGCTGCGTCAGCCACGGGCTGGAAATGGCTGAAATCATCCCAGAAAACTGCTTTTTTTTTTTCCCCCTGTCTTTTTTTTACTCTTTAAAAGTTGACTAAAACACAAACGGTAAAAAAAAAAAAAAAAAAAAAAAAAAAAAATGGTGAATAGAAAAAAACACCTGAGGCGGGGGGTAATAGTGGGG
>CAEFZX010008065.1:0-100373 GCA_903066825.1 Alfaro cultratus
CCTTTATCAGATCTGCTCTTTGGGGCCCTGGCAGCTAATTAGTGATCCCATTATTCACCACCACAGACACTTATCTTAATATTAATAATTATAATGCCGTTTAGATGCACAACTTTATAAACTCGTTCATTCCTGGCTGTTTTCATGTTTAGGGTTAGAGTTATTATATTATAGATATAACAATGAGCTTTATTATGTCAATAATAAAGCACATTACACTAGTGAGACAAACAGCTGCAGTTAATAAAGACTGTCGATGTTCTGGGTCGAGTAAATAACACAATAGAATATGGTCAGAGTCTTTCTGCCAGCAAAAATGTATTGATTAGAAATGTTTACATTATGGAATTCAGACATCTTCTATTTTAGAGATGTGAACATGTCGATATTGTTCATCGCCCTAATTTTCAGCCAGGCTGCACGGTCAAAGTTCAACTGAACATTTCTCTGCTTTCACATCTGAGTCTGGTTAAGTCTTAATGCCAGTGACAGCTTGATTCTGGAGAGCAATCCAGGATGTAATTCCTCTGCAGAAAGCTTCCCCCGAGACTAAGAGACTTAACAAACAGAAGAGGCCTGACATGATTGTTTCTGCTCCCATAAACATCACGATTCATACAGTACCCAGGGGAGGGCAGTCTGATGAAGGAGAAGTACTTTTTAATGTTTTAGGAATTAGAAAAATTGGAACGTTAATGTTAAGTTACAGTGAAGGAGGAGCACAATGGTACAAATAACGGATCCGATCTCTATGGTCAATTGCACCATATATTTGTGGATATTTTTGATCTGCTGCTGAACATTTACAACAAACCAAAAGTCACCAATAGCTGGAAAACAACAAACAGCTACATATTGTCAAGAAAGAGTAAATATGACAGAGAATACGCAAAAACACCAACCAGGACTCCAACAATGAGGCAGCACGGGTTGCTTAATGATGCTAACAATGCTAGCAACCAGAGGCACAACAGTGAAATGTTTTGTCACCAAATAAATCCCTTTACGACTCAAACATTTCACATCTCCAACACTAATTATATAGTTTGAAATTCTTTACACTGAACCTGAATCCAACCACTCAACTGTGTGTGTGTCAAAACGTTCTCCAGCTGTACAGAAACAAAACTGAAGTTATTATCTTTGGACCAAAAAATGAAACAATCTAGCTTCAGTTATTACAGCTAGAAACTAGCAATTAGGACCAAAAATCAGACCTGAACCTTCACAGTTACATAAAGACAGTTCTCTGGTCTTCTGATTCTGGTTCTGCTCTGCAAATCCAGAGACGCAGCATTCAGCTTCTGTTCACCACAAATGTTCAAAGTCGCCTCTAAATGTATCGTTGATCAACATATCTGATGTGTATTGATAATTTTAGAAATAGCACTTGGGAAAATGTGATGTTTGTTGTTGGCTTTCATAGTTGTTGACTGTATTGTGTTATGATTTATTTTATAAATTACCATTTTAGCCACAATATCTTCAATTTGTGAAGATTTCCTGCCGGAATTATGTAATGAAGGTGATATAAACATTTATCCAGAACACCATCAGAAACCATGTCTGCTGCAGGCTATTTGTTTACTCCTGCTCTCCCTTGGCTGTGATCCGATTAGCAGAATGGCCTGAGTGTAGCATTGGCCTTGCCAGGCATTAATCATGTGTTGTCGGCAGGTCAGGTTCGCCGTCTTTCTGATGGACGTTTGAGGTCCAGGTCTGTACATCACCTCCAGGTCTATACATCAACTGCAGGTGCCTCATCTTGTTTGAAAATGAAAGTCTTTATTATTGATTTTGGCTCAGACTGTACATCCGTCTCCAATTTGAACTCCATCCGTCTTTGTCTAGAGCACACTATATTAAGTCAACTATCAATCTCCAGGCTTCGCTCACAGGATGTGTGGGTGGCTCACTGAGAATGATACATTGTTTTTTTCACCTACTATTTTAAACCTTTATTTTCCATTGGCACAAGAAAAACAGTCACAGATTTAATGCTTACACTTGGGGTTGTCTTTGGATTTTATATTCATGATTCTCTACAGGTTGCAAGGACTTTTCTAGGATTTAAAATAAGTCACATAGTATTTGTGATTTATTTCCACTCTTTTCATTCCTTTTATGTTTGTCAGAAAACCAGAACAATCAAACACTAACCTGCAAAACTCTGATGAGAAAGTGAATAGGAAGTGCTTTATTTCATAAGTAGCAGCAGTAGTGAAGGTCAGAATTTTTTCCTTTCTGCACACTTTACTCATCTAAATGTTTTGTTCACTTTAAACCAAAATCTGGCATTTTGGAGGATAAAAGCTCCAAACAAGAAAGGCAATGTTCAAATGACCTTTATTCTGTTCAAGCCCAATTTACTGCCTATGCACTCTGAAGGATACAAGCAGAGCTGCTAATGTGGAATAGCTAGCATTCAAGAATATGCAACAAATACCTAAAGAAAAATCACCTGGTTTCAGCCAGACCTGATTACTGCCATATCTGTAGAGTCCAGAGATTGTTTGAGAGGATCTGTCAGAGAACATAACGTATATCACCATCCACACCAACCCTGTTTAGTCCAGAAATTTTGAACCATAGGGTCGCGGCTCACATTTGGACTCCCAGCAGAGTTTCCGCAAGAAACTCACAGGTTTTCACTTGTGGGCCGCGGTACAGTAAAGTTTACAGAAACCACAGATATTCTCATCGTAATTCAGATGCTCAGTTATAATATAAATTCCCACCACTTGGTGGCAGTCATGTCCCACTCAGTTGTTTAAGAAGCTCTAATGAGCAGAAGAACAAGACAGCCGCTAGGCTACATACAACAAACGGTAATGGAGACATCCATCTCCAACATTGATGGCGACTTCTTCTACCATCACTATGTTCTGAATTCAGAAGTTTACTTGCAGCTGCCCTCTAGTGGACATGGAGCTTTACATCCATGGCCACCCACTATAATAATTGAAAGAATGAATGCTGCGACACTTGGGACTTTGGAGCCAATCTCACCTTTGGTTTCAGTGGAAACAGCAGCTGCATTATTTAAAGCGTCAGCGACTCTGAGAGCTTTGAGAAGACAACAGCACTTCTACGTAAACGGCAGACACTGATGATTGGATATATGCTCATTTTGGATAGCTGCACAAATTCTTACCCAAAAGTCCAACAACTTTTTCTTCTACGGTGTTTACTGACAGTTTTCAGACTTAGTTTATTACCACCATTCAATTCAATTCAATACTTTTAAAATAAAAATGACAGAGACTTTTTCACAGCACTGTAAAAACCCTGCCTTTATTTTATTTTATTTTCTTACAATTATTACAGAGAACCATAACAATAAGTGTCTGTTCTGTCATAAATACTAATTTAGTCACCTGGTAATTAATTAGATGGCACATGCCAGGTGATTTCACTGGTATGGGTTTAATTAAGACTCCTTGTCAAAGCAACAGACGTGTGCAGACACCCTGTTCATAATGAAGTAGTTAGAGAAGAATTAGACAAGAGTGTTTCTTCCTGTGTCAAAGGAGCTACCATAGACGATTCCACACCCAGGGTAAGATATTTGCATCTAAACTGGCTCAGAGTTCAGATATTCCCAGTTGCTGAATATCTGGAATTAGTGTTGCATGGATTTAAAAAAAAATACAAAATTTTACCAATGCTTTAAAGTAAAATTCACCAAAAGAGAAAACATTTTTCCAGTCTCAGAAGGTAAGTTTATCCTTTCATGATCTACAATTATACAGACGTATATAAATAGTTCAACAGTCTTAAATGTACATTCAGAACTAACGACATTCATGTATTTAAACAACCTAGTCAAAGGCCAGACCTGAATTCAAAGCAAAATAAATAACTAAAAATAAATGATATCCACACACTCTCACCATCTAATTTGACACATCAAATCCACGCTCACACCGAAGGGCATTTTAGAGAGATGTTTTTTTTAGTTCTTCGTATTTTGAGCTTCTCTAAGTCATTTTATGGCCGCTTGCCACTTTAAATCCAAAGGTGCTGCACCTAGCCATGCTCCCGCATGCAACGTTTACACTCGTAAATGAAAATGGCTGCAAACAGATGTGCAATTGTACATCTTTGAATAGCAGAAGTGAAATCACAACCAACAAGAATGCAGCAAGTGGTTTCTGGACGGTAAGTCAACAACAAAACACTTGTCTTTTCCAGCAGCCATTGTACAGTGCATAAATTCTGCTGACCAAACGTGCTGGAGTTCAGCTTGGGTTGCGTGGTAACTGGTATGGTTGCTAGGTAGAGGCGCATAATTTTCCATCATTTTCAAAAAACGTTAACTAGTACAAAAGAAACAAATGGGAGTTGTTGGTTTTTTTAAGCAGTTGGACTGTTTTTAGAAGCAGTGAGAACCCAAATGGATGTACAAAAATGTGCAAAATGTGAATTTTTCATAATAGATCCCCTTTAATTATAAAAACACTACATATTGCTTTCTTGAGCCATTGGATGCTAATGATAAAGATGATAGTGTTGTTATTACCAGTACTTTTTGCTTCTAGTTTTTTTATTTCTTTCATAAGAAGCAAATTTCTCTCTTGATGATTATTGATTATGTGCCTCATGTAAAGGTTCCCTAAAGACATCTGGGCCGTTTCGTTTCACCAGAAAATCTACAAAACCTGGCAAAAGTTGTTCAAATGTCACCATTACATTTACAAACTAAAGGAGCCCCTCTGGTCCGGTCCGGCTTGTTTACCTTCTGTGAATATTGATGAGCGAGGGATTCTTCCCGCTCACGAGGCCCGGCAGTAATTTGTCTAGAGATTCCCCATCAGCGTTTGGAGCAAGGCGACCATTATTGCTTCTGTCGTTCAATCAGTTCACTTCTTCCCCCTCATTTCAACACTTCCCTGCTTTGAAACTGTAATTACATCCCATGTGGTTCTGGCTGCACACACCACCATCTTGTGGAGGGATTTCGCCGTTGCCAAGGGCACGGAGATGAAGACAGAGGCAGGAGGAAGAGGAGGCCCCTGACTCTTCTTGTGATAGCATCTCGTCCAAAACGTCTCCAACGAATGGCTTTGAGGGATTAATATCATCAAACAATTGAAAGGGATCATCTTTTCCTTTTGTTTATGAGTTCACCCCACCTTTCCTCTTTCTTCTCCGTCTTTATTTAACGCGCTGGGAGTTAATGGAATTGTTGTGATGGTGATGTATGGCCGATTGTGTGAGCAGACAGATGGGGGAAATGTAATTACGGATGTTTCATGGCTTCCGGGAGAAAAGAAAACTTGTCACAAAGGAGAGTTCAGGGAAAAGGGACAGCGCCATTCGTCATGTGAGGACGACAGCAAGAGAAAATTAAATCAAGAGGTTTTACATAAACAGATTTTTTCTTAAAACTGTTTCACTCGCAACACAACTAAAAAAGCATCGGCCGTTATCTCAAAGAGTTACAAAGTTTAAATTCAAAAAGTCACTGGAAAGTTTCCAAAAACTTCACTAGACTTTAAACATGAATCGTTTCTACATTCATAAATAAATCTGACGTATTCTCACATTGTGACATATTTTGGCTGATTTAGTGTAAAAATACAAAAAAAGTATTCACCCCCTGCACTTAATAACTAGCTTAGACAACAACAGATGAACTGATCCACTTTTGTCACTCCGGATACCGATATTTTGTGGTTTAGTCCAATTAAACACACCAATAGTGTCACATGTTTGGTTAAACATGTAAAAATAAACTGCAACAAATCTCCTTTCAAATGGTTCAGAAAATGTGATAGGTAATTCTAAGTATAATGTAAAATAAGTCATACAGTGTGCCAATAGATTCAGGAGTGGTATCTCATTTTAATGAGAACATTTATCGTTTTAAGAAGAAAGTTTATTATTTTAAGAAGATATAATAAAAATATGCTTAACTGACAGATAAAAAGTTAGAGAGGTCGCTGTCTCCACTTTCTCACCCCTTTTCCTCTAGACCATATTTAAAACTCCCAAAAGGTTTTGCTATTTTACTTATGAATTCACGTATAACAAGTTTTTAAAATCTTGCTATAACAAGAAATTGTCTTTTTGTAAATGAGAAACTACTTCTGAATTTATTTCCAATTGTTGGCACTTGAATGCTTCCACAACTGTCAACTGTATGCTTTGATTTTCTTCCCATAGAAAGTATCCCTGGTTCAACACTTTGGCAGAGCTATGGATGCCATGAACTCTGTGTACGCTTTGTTTTTCTTTCTCACAGAAAGAACAACAGGATCAGTGATAAAATTACCAAAAATATACCATAATATTTCCAGATAGAGCGTGTAGAATCTCCTAAAAGTCTTACGCATGCAGCACAAGTAGCTGAAAGCAGGAAGTGACCTAGCGTGGCAGAACAGCAGACAGAAAGACACTGAAATGAGGAAACACGGATAGGGTCATGACCCTGGATCTCTGAATGTGTGGGAAAGCGATGTTCCACTGAGCTGGTGTCAACCACAACACCTACACAACTCTATTCCTCCTTTTCTATCCTTTCCTTCACATCGGTTTGTCGGTATTCCCACCATGTCTTCATAACCTTTCACAGGACAAGATGCTGAAAATCACATTTTCTCTAAGTGCTTAACATCTATTTTCTATCCTTTAAGGTGGTTTGGTCCTAAACATGTTAATTTCTGTGCCGTTTCGCTGACAGCAAAAATAATTAGTCAACACTTTGAATAATAGTGATGGTGATAAATGCTGTGAACAAGCTAAAATCAACACTGAATTTGTCTGTGTATGTTTGACTAAGACCTAATGTATTTCATCCCTCTGGGCTATGAGGCTCACTGCTGTACAGAAAATAATTAAAACTGCATCAGTGACTGACACCAGAGTAATGAATGGATTTTTTTCCCATTAATACCAACAAACACACGGTACAGTGTTTTATTTTCACTCTATCAAATAAATCCAGCTGCAGTAAATATTCTGTAGAGGTGTGCAGTTTCCAAGGAGACGCATATCACAGGTTTCTAAACTAAATCAATAAAATGAAATGGGATAAACAAGAAAGATTATTTTGACTCTGATATTTAGTGCTTTTCTTTGTCTGAATAAGAGTTTTAATATGACTAAAATTATTATTTGGTAAATAAATGGAAACAGGATCTGATATAGACTAAATTTAGTATAATAGCACTGTACAGTATATAGTAACAGGAGACAAAATCAATGCGTTCAAAATATATCAGTTTTGTCTTATAGGTCCATCTGGGCCACAACTCATTCTCAGGCTAATTCTCATTGACTTAGTTTTGTTGACAACTCATTTCAGGCTCCTAGTCTTGGCCAAGAAGGATCATCTTCTTGGCCAAGATTAGCCTTGACCTAATCTTAGTCAAGGATCATTTTCATTGACCTAGTCCTGGTTAAGGTTCATTTTCAGGCTCCTACTCTTGATCAAGTCTCATCTTAATTGACATAGTCTTGGTCAAGGCTCATTTTCAGGCTCCTAGTCTTGGTCAAGGCTCATTTTCAGGCTTCTAGTCTTGGTCACAACTCATTCTCAGCGACCTAGTCTTGGTCAAGGCTCATCTTCGTTGACCTAGTCTTGGTCAAGGCTCATTTTCAGGCTTCTAGTCTTGGTCACAACTCATTTCTCACATACCTCGGCTTGTTAATCATCTGTTCATGTAATTATAGTTCATTCATATAACTTGCCTACTTTGTGTGCTGCATCCTTTTTATCTATTCTATCACAGTACTTGCGTGTGGTCTTGCATCTTTTCTCCATTTGAAACCTTCACATCCACTAAGCGTGACATAAAACTCATTTGCAATGAAAAACAAGAAGTAAATATGTCAAACAGAGCTGATGTATTAATGAGAGCTATTGAAGCATTTTTCATTTTTCTCTCAAAGCGGTGAAAAAAAATCTCTTTTTTACACATTCAAGATATTTCATCTGGCAGGAACTTTCAAGGAGATATAAAGATATGATACAAAGAGGTGCTATTTCATCGCAATATTATGACATGCTCATGAAGAATTTATAGAGAATGTTATGAATGCTGTGAATAGTAAATACTGCAGCAGTGCCAAGCCACAGTGGGAGAAAAAGCTGTCCTTATTAGCTGGATGATCTGGGCTCAGTCTCTTCTGCTGGCAGAGTTTAGTCCTGCTGAAGGGTCCCTAAGCAAGATGGAGAATCTTCATCACCGCAGTCAATGACCTGCCAATTAAATCCCCCATGAAAATGTGTAAACACGTGATTTGAGATTGTCTGCAGACGCTCCAATGGCTGTTTTTTTGTCCTTGTCCAGCCGAGCGCCTCTTGATGGATCTGCATTTAACCTCACTCGACTCTATATTTTCACAAAGCTTGGGTAAAGAGGGATCAATGAGGCTCTTCATGTAGATGGTTCATCGGCCAGTTGGAGTAAATGGAGCACAGAGAGCTGGCCACGTGTGGTGGCCCCCGTAAGATAGATGAGAAATGAAAAACCTCGCCATCATTTCAGCTCTATCATCTTCAGCCCTCAGTCACTTTGCCAAGAAAACTACAGGGACGTGACTTCGGCGGCTAAGCAGCTTTGTGCCATCAATGCACACTCCGAGGGAACAATGCGGCACCAGAAAAGCCAAGAGTCAGTGAACTTTAAGAGGGAAAATACAGCTTGGAGCTCATTCTGTCGATTTAAAGAAAAGAAGGGATAAAACAAGCCAGCCCACTGATGTGCATTCTCATCTCGTATCTCCTACAGACACTGGGTGATCCTGTGGAGGGTTGGAGAGGCGGCCAGATGAAACCATGATTTGTTACTTTCACCTTAAAGCCACAGAGAAAGAGGAGGAGAGCGCAGATTCTGCCCAGAGGCACCAACGCAGAGGGGAAATGCCTCGCAGCCGACGAGTCAGGTGGTTCTTATTGGGATTCAGGACATTAGCCATGTCATGCTGCATGTATTTATGAACAGCAGAGGTGTGAGGAGGAAGTGTGCAGATTACCACGTGGGTGTGCTGGTGCTGTCCAGACTCTGCCAAGTTCAACCTCCAGCCAACTAACAAGACCTCACACTCATTTGCAGTGTTAATTTCTATGATTTGCTGTTAAATGCTGGAAAATGTTCACAGGAGAATAACCTTTTTCTTTGTGTACTGCACTGGAGAGCCTTGGGATCAGTTCAGTCGAGTCTCCTTTGCAAAGCAAAGAGGCAGAAAGAAGCATTAATTCTTAACCCTGTGGGAGGAGCGGCGCAGAGCAAAGCGGACGACTGCAAAATCCATCTCTGTCTTGTCCCCCCACAAGAGCCAAAAGGTCACTGAGCTGTCAGGAAGTAAAATTCAATACCTCAACCTTTCAAGCATGTCTCTATCTCTGTGTCCCCGTCAGAGCTACACAATCCCTCCCTGACGCGTCTCCGACAGACCGGCCCCGCGCTGTACAGACGAGTCATGTTCAAAACTCCATATCCTCCGTGACACCGACCGACGCCCCTGACAGCCACCAAACCCAGAACCTGTAACGAGCTGTGATACCGCGGCCAGGTTTAAACATGGATGACATGAGGTACGGAGGCCCTGAGGTGGAAAACAGAAAGGCAGAACGGCAACAAAGACAAAAACAAATAAAAAACATTTACAGAAAACATTTTAGACAAAAACAGAATCAACTAATTGCATGGCAGCAACTCTATGCATTTAGGCATGTAGACAACCAATTAACTCTAAACAGGGGGATGTTGTTGGTGCAACACGGGCAGATCTGAAGGTTTCAGAAATACAATGGAAGTCAAGAACAGAAGCCTGAGGAGACCAAAACTGACAAAATGAAACGCCTATGTCTTGGAGTAGTTCATTACCATCAGTTTCATGTTTATGGAAACATTTGTTTAACCACAAAGAAAAAAACAGGCATGGCAACAAAGTTTTTAAAAGGGACCGATTATGCAAAATTCACAGTTTGAATGTATTTAAAAACAAGTCATTCTGTCACTTTTTGGGAATAAGATAACTTTTTTTGGGTGTCTGGAAAACTTGCCATTTGTAATACTTCCTGGTTGTTGAGTCACAATCAAAGGCCACTGCATTGTTACCTAGCAACCTCAGCTAACCCAGCCCGTCACCTAGAAACCAAAGCAGAACTCCAGCACCTTTGGTCAGCTGGCTTTACCACTGTATGCTCTGTACAATGGCTGCTGGAAAAGCATAGTAAGTATAAATGTCATGATGGGTTCTACGTTTCGAGCCCATATGCAGAACACAATATAGGAGAGGGTAAATCAGTTTACTAGTTTTATTTTAAGGACAACAATAATATGAATGTGCAATGCTGGTCTAGTCCGGGAATTCAGCGGTAAAGGGAGGCAATGGTTCACTGAAGGATGAGAGCAGAGTGGTGAGTTCAGGGGTCGTAGGAAATGGAAGAATCTCAGGAAAATAACAGGTTTGATCTTACTTGTGTTTTGCAGGAGTAGAGTTTTGGAGGGTAACTGAGTATGTCCAGGGTCTTGGTCTCTTTGTGGGTCCAGGGGCAACGGAGGAGTGCGGCGGGGAGCGGACAGGTGGGCACAGGTTCAGCGGAGCCACAGAGGAGTGGCTTTGGCCGCCAGCTGCGGGATCCAGGAGGAACTTGCGAACGACGGAGAAGGTGAGTCTGGGAACTTGGGCAACCAATGGGTATGTTCCACGGCGTCACGAGAAGGGTTTCAACCAGGAAAACAGTCAGGATCTAGACTGTAGGCCCAGGGAGCTACAAGAGATCACCAGAAGGCAACAGGGAGAAAACACAGAGAATAACTGGAAAACTCCAAACAACGAGGAAGACAGAGACAGGCTCTAGGGGGCTCGGAGGTACAGTGACTGGCAAACACTCAGGCGCCGAAGGACTGGCGGCCCGCTCCTAAAGTACACCCCGCTGATGAGGCTTGATGGATGACAGCTGGGCAGGATGACGACACCACCGCACTCCCTCCGGAAACCTGGTGCCATCTAGTGGTAAAAGGTGGACAAGGCGCACAGGAAACCCCACAAAGAAGACCAGAGGGCCCCGGAACATAACAGTACCCCCCCTCAACGGTCGCCACCTGGCGGCCTAGACGAGCTGGGCGGCAACAAGGAGCGGTAGTCGGAGATGAGGGACGGATCCAAAATAAAGGAACCAGGGACCCAGGAACGCTCCTCCGGACCGTAGCCCTCCCAATCGATGAGGTACTGCCAGCCGCGACCTCGCCGATGGGAGTCCACGATCCGGCGGGCGGTGTAGGCAGGATGACCATCAACTTCACGGGGGGGTGGAGAGGGTTCGGCTGGAGGGCAGAGCGTGCTGGTCTGGACGGGCTTAATCTGGGACACGTGGAAGGTGGGATGGACGCGCAGGGAGGCGGGTAAACGGAGACGGACGGCAGATGGATTGATGATGGCTTCAATGGGGAATGGACCAATATAACGGGGAGAGAGTTTTTTGGATATAGACTTGAGGGGAATGTCTCGGGAGGATAACCACACCTGCTGACCGGGGATGTAGATGGGTGCTGGTCTCCGTCTGCGGTCAGCCTGGCGTTTATTCTACTCAGCAGTGTGGTTGAGGTTGTGGATGGTGGTGCTCCAGATTTTAAGGCAACGGCGGATGTGATGACGGACGGAGGTAACGGAAATACTGTCTTCATCTGAGGATAGAAGAGGGGGTTGATAACCAATGGATGCTTCGAAGATGTGGCTGTTGTGAGCGTACTCCACCCAAGGGAGGAATTGGGACCAGTCGGAGGGATTGGTGGAGGTGAAGCAACGGAGGGTGGTTTCCAGGTCCTGATTGAGTCGTTCTGTTTGACCGTTAGACTGGGGATGAAAACCAGAAGTAAGTGAACAGTTGAATCGAGACCAGTACAGAAACTTTTCCAAACCTGGGAGATGAATTGCGGGCCTCGGTCTGAAAGGATGTCTTGTGGGATGCCGTGGAGTCTGAAAACATGTTTGACCAGAAGTTGAGCTGTTTGAAAGGCTGTGGGTAACTTACGCAGTGGAACAAAGTGGCAGGCTTTGGAAAAACGGTCGACGATGGAGAGGATGGTGGTCATGCCTTTGGAAGGAGGCAATCCAGTAACAAAGTCTACTGAAATGTGGGACCATGGTCATTTGGGAATGGGGAGAGGTTGCAGGAGACCAGACGGAGGTTGATGTGATGTTTTATTTCTTGAGCAGGTGGTGCAGGCTTGGACGTACTCACGGATGTCTTTGTGAACAGACGGCCACCAAAATCTGCGGTTGACCAGGGCTCCGGAGTCCAACTAAAGGGGATCTTGAAGAGGTTAGTGCTGTTAGAGGTAAGGCGGTTTGGCTGTAGTTTCTGATAAAGCGGCGGTAAAAGTTTGCAAATCCGAGGAAGTGCTGGAGCTGTTTGCGGGTTTCAGGTGTAGGCCACTCCAGGACCGCCCAAATCTTCTCCTCGGTTGGCCGGATCTGTCCGCCCCCTAATATGAAACCCAGGAATGAAACAGATGGTTTGTGGAACTCACATTTTTCAGCTTTAACGAAGAGTTTGTTTTCCAGCAGTCTTTGTAGGACTAGGCGAACGTGGCGTTTGTGTTCCTCCAAGGACTGTGAATAAATGAGAATATCATCCAGGTATACAAACACAAAGATGTTCAAAAAATCCCTCAGGACATCATTAACCAAGGCTTGAAAAAAGGCAGGTGCATTAGATAAGCCGAATGGCATGACGCAGTATTCAAAATGGCCAACAGGGGTCTTAAATGCAGTTTTCCATTCATCCCCTTGACGGATGCGTAGGAGATGATAGGCGATGATAGAGAAAACAGTAGCGCCATGCACTGGTTCGAAGGCTGGCAGTAATGGCAGGGGGTATTTATTTTTAACTGATATTGTTTAACCCTCTAAAATCAATGCAGGGTCTCAGGGAACCATCTTTCTTCCCTACAAAGAAGAACCCAGCCCCCAGGGGGGATGAAGATGGACGGATAATTCCAGCTGCCAAGGACTCTTTAATGTACATCTCCATTGTTTCGCTTTCAGGGCGTGAGATGTTATATAGGCGACTGGTGGGTAACGGAATACCAGGCAGGAGATCTATGGCGCAGTCATATGGAAGGTGAGGAGGGAGAGAAAGAGCCTTGGACTTACTGAAAACCGGAGCGAGGTCATGATATTCTGACGGGATAGCGGAGAGCTCAGTTGGGTCCACCTCCTGTGACTCTGCCGCTGACGGACCTGGGGGAACAGCTGAGCGGAGGCAGGATGAGTGACATGACGTTGGCCAGGATTCAATATGTTTACCAGACCAGTTGATTTGTGGATTGTGTTGTAACCAGTGGAAACCAAGAATTATAGGGGAGTTGGATGAGGGAAAAACGAAAAAAGAAGTAAACTCACTGTGATTGCCTGATATGATGAGGGTGAGTGTTTTGGTCTTGTGTGTGATTTGTGGCAGGATCTTTCCATCCAAGGCGGTGGCTCGGAGCGGGACAGGTAAGAGTTCGGTTACTATTTTCATCTGTTTAACCAGGGCTTCGTTGATAACATTTTGCTCGCAACCAGAGTCGACAAGGGCGGAAAAAGAAAATGACTGGGTCTGGACCATGATAGTAGCAGGCAAAAGTAGGCGAGGAGAGTCTCTTTCAAAGGGGTGGTCCGCCAACCTCCTCGCCTCTAATGGCGGACCAGGAGGTTTAAACGGACCGGACAATTGACGAGGAAATGACCAGGAGAACCACAATAAATGCACAGGCGGGCTGATATGCGCCACTGGCGCTCTTCAGGAGTTAGCCGAGTTCGCCCAACTTGCATGGGTTCGGGCTCCTGTGAAGCTCGGGGAGGTGATGCCGCCGGAGGGGGAGCGGAGCCACCGAGGTGTTTAGGCGGTTGGCTCCTACTTCCTCGACCTCTAGTACGGGACCGGATCCTGTGATCTAGTCGGATGGTCTGACTAATTAGCTCCTCTAGAGTCTCTGGTTCCTCTAAGGTAGCTAATTCATCCTTTATATCTTCACTCAGCGAGTTATAATATGCGCTCTTTAGTGCTGCTGGGTTCCAGCCCGTAGCTGCAGCCTTGATGCGGAAATCAACAGAGAAGTCAGCAACAGTTCTATTTCCCTGTTTTATGTTCCATAGTTCTCTGGAATTAAAGGATTTGTCAGCATCGAAGCTGAAAACCTGTCTGAACTCCTTGATGAAGTCGTCAAACGAACAACCATAGTATGCAGGAACCGGGAATCGGGCTTCTGCCCATAATAAGGCTCGGTCCGACAGCAAAGACAGGACGTAGGCTATTTTAGCACTGTCGTGGGGAAAACTTCTCGGGGAGTGATTAAAGGTGATTGAACACTGCAGGAGGAAGCCATTACATTTACTCAAGTCACCTGTGAATCGTTTGGGCGTGGGTGGACGGACGTCCGAAAACATGGGTTGGACCACAGGAGCTGGGCCTGGAGCTGGATCTGGAGAAGAGGTTCGAGGAACAGAAACTCAGAGATGGTGGATTAACTCAGACAGCTGTTGGTTGGTTTCGGTCTGTATTCTACTTAGCTCTTTTAATGCGTTTTCGTGGGTCTGTAATACGGATTGTTGTTCAGATAATGCTCTCCTGATTGCGTCTGCTGGGCTGATTTGTTGGCCTGAGTGTTCTGTCATGATGGGTTCTACGTTTCGAGCCCACATGCAGAACACAATACAGGAGAGGGTTTTGGCCGCCAGCCGTGGGATCCAGGAGGAACTTGCGAACGACGGAGAAAGTGAGTCTGGGAACTTGGGCAACCAGTGGGTATGTTCCACGGCGTCACGAGAAGGGTTTCAACCAGGAAAACAGTCAGGATCTAGACTCCTAAAGTACACCCCGCTGATGAGGCTTGATGGATGACAGCTGGGCAGGATGACGACACCACCGCACTCCCTCCGGAAACCTGGCGCCATCTAGTGGTAAAAGGTGGACAAGGCGCACAGGAAACCCCACAAAGAAGACCAGAGGACCCCGGAACATAACAATAAATAACACCTGAGAATTTGTTACTGAAATTGGTCTAATCTGAGAATTTTTTATTTTCCTGGGGAATTTTGTTTTGTCAGTCATTTTGTACATAAACCATTTTCTTTTGCTGATGTGCCAAAAATATTGTCACTTGAAAGCTGAATGGGTAAAATAGCATTTACACCAGTTGGATGGTTAAATAACATATTAAAAACAATAAGTCTTTGCTGTTTTGCTCTTATGTCTATTCAACAATTTAGCAGCAAAAAAGTTTGTTTTTTTTTATTGAAAATATTGCTTATTTTGTTGATATATGGTCTTTGATTTCAGAAGAGAAGAAATGACAACATGATGGCAGAACATCCAGAGTCTCGTTTTAGCTTTTTGTCTGGGTTACATAAAAGGTTTTGGTTTTTTGACACCTCAGGGCCACCATAGAATGCTATTTTACTTTTACAAGTTTAAATTAAACAGATACATTTTCCGTTAAATCTGTGGATTAAGCAAGCCTTTTGAATCAAAGGTTTCATGTTTCCATTTCCTTTTAAAAGTAAGAAAAAACTGTTTATGGAGCTACTTTAAAGTTTTCCTTGGAAAAAAGTTTTGATGTTTAAAGTTATAGATAAAAGAGCAACATGAGGTGATTCTGCTTTAGAAAAAGCTGTAATCTGGGACAAAGCAGCGAACTTGTACCTGGTAGGGGTGCAGTGTTTTGTTGTGATTGATCATTCCTCCTACAGAGAAGCAGAGGTCAGAGCTCAGAGGACAGTTTCCATAATTCAGCTCCACATTAAATTTTACACAGGCTGTGATGGGGTTTCTGCTGCACATGTTGGATTAAAAATTAAAGCAGTAAGAGATTTAACTTTCCAGCAGCATCATCAGTGAGCAACCTGCATGTTTTTAGATCCTTTGCAGGAAAATGACTGATCTTTATTACAGGGTGTGGGCTCAGACTCTGACATGTTTGCACCAAAACACGGGACTGAAAGCCAAAAGCCGAGTCCAGGCTCCACATTTCCCAAGACGGCCGTGTAAACTCGCCGTGTGTTCATCAAGAGTGGCCCGGAGTTTCTGAAGCGCTTTCACATTTTGTTGCTTAAAAGAGCGAAAATGACAGCAGCACAACAGAGAGCCGCTGCTTTGGTTGTTGCTCTCTGATCGCCGGCCGTGACGGCTGCCTTTCATACCGCTTTGAAGACGAAAAGGTTAGGGAGAAAAATGCACAGGCGGCGTGCGAGTGGAAATAAAGTACAGCCACAGAGCCAAACTCATGAGGAGAAATGTCACCGCACAGATGAGGTGAAATATTCCTACACTCCATCCCTCTGATAGAAAGTAAACATCCTCAGATTGAGAAGTTCTGGACATACTTTTCATTCAGAAGCCTCTGTATAGTCAAAGCAACAGTACAACACGAGTGAATATTTATAGATTAATTGAAATAAGGCTGCAAGTCTAAATTATTTTAGTAATTTTGAAGATTAATGGATAACAATTTGCACGTCCTGCAGATTTTCCTTTAAGCTTCTTTAAATTTTAAATGTAAAAAATTGTACTTAAGCAAGAGTAAAACTACTTCAACGTATTTTTACTCAAGTACAAGTAAAACGTAGCTGTCCAAGAATTAAAGAGTACAAAAGTATTTGGTAAAAAGTCTATTCAATCATTTAATATTTAAAAAATTACATCATCAGGTTAAAATATACAGTTAAGTGGAAATGTTGATATTTTAGATGCAAAAATGACAATAACTCATATAAGTAGCAAAGAATAACAAAGTCAGGCAAAATAACATTTTTCCAGATCGATAAAAAACTAACAAAAACTGCAGGTGTGAGTCTGTCCGGTGAATTTTTGGTTAAAACATGTTTATTTTTCATTCAGTAGGTAGAAAATCCAGAGGTCTTACTCAAGTAAGAGTAGAGATACTTCATAATAAAATTACTGAAGTAAAAGTAAAAAGACCAGCATAGTAAAAATACTTGAAACACTTGAAATTAAATGTATTGTTAGTCCATAATTGTTTATAGTTAGGGATGAATATGTCTATATGTGTTTTAAATGGTCTTTTTCTGGCATTCTAATATTTACTAATATGAGTTGTTTTCAACACAAAGGAGAAGAACAGAAAGAACTGGGACTGGATTAAAGCGATACCTTCAGTCTGGTATTACTGAAATAGCTTTCTTATGCTAAATTGTAAAATGGTGGCACAAGGATTTCCTGTCGATGCAGATCTGGTACAGTCTCAAAATGTACATTGGCATTAACAATATTTGTCTCGATTCTGCTCGGCATCCAACCCCAGAACCGACCGTTTAGTTTCACTGCTCAAACGTTTAATCACAGCTTTGCATCTCACCCACCGCCCACATATTTGATTTAAAGGCCCAGCTGTCAGAGTTACAGCTTCTCTATGCTAAAGCTAATTTCTTATAATCGTATCGCTGGAAAGACAGGTTGGGAAATGGTCATCAAGTCTCTTCCTCCACTTACTGGGACAATTGAAGGAAGTCAGTGGGTTGGCCAGCACAGCTTAAGAACCACTGAGCGCTCTGTGTGTGTTGACATCAATACTGCCTCTCTGGGATGAAACAAAAAGAAAGGGCAGGCAGAAGGGAAAGAAGAAGAAGCAGCATTGATTACAGGAAGTAGGGATGTGGAGAGGAATTAAGCCGAGATGATTGATCCTGTGAAATGAGTCTGATGCTGAAGATGAAGGACGGCAGAAAAAGGAGGGAAATTTCAAGAAAGGAAGGAGACGTGTTCATGGTGGGTGGCAGTGGGTAGAAAGACGAAACATAGAGAGAAAGGGATAATTCCACTGGGAATGGAGCCAGTTGGGCTGAACAATGGGAGTGTATTGCAGCTGATTAGGAAGGGCGAGGTGGGAGATGACAATATGCTTGCTGCTGTTCTTTATCCGGACTCGAGCTCCACCAGTGCAGAAGGCACTCCACTCTCAGCGAGACACTTTTCTTCCAACCAGCATTGCGGGCAATTAACCCAACCACCTGCTGCCCCCGTACAAATTGCCTCTCGTCACTGCCAATCCGGCTTCGGCGAGGAAGAAAAGCAGCCAAGTTAAAACATCAAAAAACAACCAAGAAATGGTTTTCCTTCGGACCCACAGAGGCTTATATAGATCCATTCAAGTGTGAACGGTAATAGTTTCATTACATGTGGTATGAAATGTAACAAATCTCAACAGATCCAAGGAAAGTGAAAACATCCATCTTGAAGTTAAGATCTGGACAACGATGTCCGCTGTGATTGATGGCGGCGGAGATGTTTGAAGAGGCAGAAACTCCATCATTCAGCAGGAAAACAACAGATGGGTTGACTCTTGAAACCAAAGTCCCACAGAAGGATCCTGTATCCGTTCATCTCAACAGTTTAGTGGGTTGGATGGACTTGCCTGATACGAGACAGAAATGTGTGGCATTGCTCGGGATAGTTTTCTTCTTAAAATCTGGACGACATCTGCACATGCAAAACTTTCCAATAAATCAATTCTTCTATTTCTAGGACTTTAATAGAGTTAAGTGAAAAACAGTCCACTAGTTTCCTCTATTTTCTTTCAGTAAGCATGATAGCTGTTAAAAATTTCAAAAGGTTGTGTTTTGAAAATTTTACTAACGCCAGATTACTCCAACCTTACCAATGTTCTAAAATACGTTGTAAGCTAATTTTGTCATACATATATAACACTGATATTGCTGAGTGATTTCTTTTCCCAACCATTTGTGTTACAAAAGGAAACCAAGATTTTCACTGAAGACAAAATTAACTTGTGCAAATTTTATGTTTAAACCTATGACTTACAGAATTAGCTAGGTTAGCTAAGCTAACTCTATGCTTAACATGGAAACACTTTGACATTGCTCAACAATTTCTGTCCATAATAAATACATTTTTATTAAAACAGAAATATAACCAACCAACCAGCTTAAATTGTGTCCTGAAACTTTACAAGTAGCCATGTATGATTCAGCCTCGGCTATGTTAGCAAAACCCATGCTAGGCTTCTTAAAAGAAACCTCATTACCAAGAAGAACCGGTCTGTTAAAACATACTGAAAGTTCTCTTCAGAAAACCAACTGATCCAATATTTACTCTTGTACGTACAGACTCTTTACTTGTCTGCACATATTTAAATTATAGCAGATTAGCTTAGCTACTGTTAGCTACTGTAGATTTTGTTTATTAGCTGTGTAAATACGTTGCAGTCTCATAGATATGAATAAACTGAGTGATAGAGTCCATCTGCAGTCCCATTATTTCAGTTTGTGGCGTTTCAGCGTGAACAACAAGGACAAGCAGCTTATCAGGAGGAATATGGCAGCAACTCAAGCAGCGCCTCCACTGATGGATGGACTCCAAGGAGACAGATTGTCAAGACAAAAACACTAAAACAGTTACAAAAACTGAGGTGTTGCTGCTTTACAAAGCAAAAAGAAACAAATATGTTCACTTTATTATGACTAAAGTATTTGTAAGAATGCTGTCAAATGTACATTTTGTTCTGCTGCCACTAGATGGCATCAAATTCAGACAAACAACTGGATTAGGGATTAAAAACCTATTTTCTGATCTAAACATAGGAAACAGGCATCTGAAAATATAATGTTCTCATTGAGGTTAAAGTTGAGAATCACAAATACAGCGGTGTTAATTATGCGCTGCAGTCTTGAGATTTACTAAAATAAACCCTACATGGGAACTGCTTCACAAAGCATTTCCACTTTAATTAACTCCATTTTACTTTCTGTAATTAATCCCACACAGAGTCGCAAAAAAGCAAATATGATCTCAGAATCCTGTACACAGAGCTGTGAATGAGGTCAACCAGTTTGCTAATGCACATACTTTAGCTCTTCGCTCTCCTCTTTTCTTACCAGTGACTCACAGTCATTCCAACAGTTTTTTATCAATATATATTTCCACTTTCCTCTCACCAACTCTTTCCTTTTTCACTTTTAGTGCTTCTTTTTGAAAGAAAAGCTACTAAACCTGAAACAGAGATTATTTGACTCTCTGTACCTTTCTTGAGTCAAAGGTTAAGGCTTTCAGACTCTTCCACTGTTATTTTCTGTGAAAGTCCCTGAAAAGCAGCTGAAACTACAACATCCTTTCAGATTTTCTTTGCTTTAACTGTTTTTAGCCTTTTCGTAAACATGAGTTCAGTTTTTCCGGTAACTCTCAGAAATGTACAAAAACGAAATAATCAATCTACAGAAAATAAAATACAAATGAGACATTGACATCAACCGTAACCAGCCTACCAAAATTGATGAAAAAGCGCATCAAATATTCATCCAGGAGGTCATAAAACCCCAGTTAGGATCAGATTCATCATTAGATTAAGCAAAAATGCTACTGATAGTACAATTAAATTCTTTTCTATGCACACATTAACTTACTCTGGTATTTTGTATTTTATTTCCTCCATTTGATAGCATTTGTTTGTTTGTAATATTATTGTTTCTCTGTTCAGTTTTTAATTTTTACAATATACAAGGCACAGACATTTTTGACAAAATTAAAGGTCAAATTCTGAGAAAAATCGTAATTTTTTTCTCAAATTTTAAGAAATTTTCAAAAATGATGTCACGTCAGTCTAGAAATATGTGTTAAGTTTACTGGGCAAATCATAATAAATGAGTATTAAAATTTGTTTAATTAAGTGTGAATATGGTAAACATTTAAACTGCTCACATCCACAAATTTAGATAAATACACAAAATAAAAATGAAAAAATACACGTTCCACTAGCAGATTATTTCACTTATAACAAGACTTTTTTCCCATAACATAAGCTAAATAATTTTTTCATCAAAATTAAGGAATTAAGTTCCTATTTCTTGCTGAAAAGTTACTTGTTTCTCTAATTTCAAGCATAGTAAGATATTTGCAGTAGAAACTATACCAAAATATTGTGTTTTTTGTGATGTATTTATGATCTGAACCTTGTACTCTCTGCAGAAAAACAGACAAACCTTCATTTCAAGACGAAGTTGTCAACTAAAACCTGGTTCGCATTAGCTTTTATACGATACTGGTAAACATCAATCCCTTACATCTGGTTTGTGATTACAGTATTTATCTGCAAACGCATATAAACAGGTAGAGGTTAAAAAAAGCTGCCTGGTTCGTTTTTCCTCACATCGCCTCTCCGCTCGGCTGAGGAAGATGTGCCTGTTCCTCTCTAACCCTTTATCTCTATTGTGCAGTTTGCAGAAACCCCCCTGACGGACCTCGTCCACACCTAAGGCCATACATGAGTGGACAGCTGAAGAAAAGAGGGAATTTTTAATCCAATATTACCAGCACGGTGGCACTGCAGTGGAAAATTACTGTTTTTTGCATGAGGGAGATCAAAGTCATTGGCCGTATTCTGCCTTTGGTGCTTGGGATTAAAGTTCCCCTCTTTGCATGGGCTCCTGATCGCACGCCAACATCAAAGCAGAGCGCACAAGCATCTGCTCTATCAGAGGAAGTGATTTGTCAACACACTCTTACCAAGGTACGTCCCTAAAAACAAGGAAGTTGGGTGGGAGAAGCGAAATAAACCGCGAGATAAGAAAAAATAAACTTTCTAGAAGTTGGCAGGCGGCATCTCCGAAGGCTTAGCCAAGATCCAGTTGGCAGCAGAGAGCCTCTGCAGAACACAGATGGATTAGAAAGCGACAGTCCGAACCATGCTAGCAGCCGTCAGAATGACAGATGTGTCGCTAAGGCCCAACACATGCTTTATGAAGGTCTCGGATTAGCCAGAAGTCTCCGGCACAGAAGGAACTGCCTGCATGTGTGTGTTCGCTTCACAAGATTTCATCTCATACTTTTAGTTTAGCAAGGCTTGAATGGAAAAAATAATCCAAACTCAATCTAAATGGTGAATTTTTGCTTCATTTTAAGCAAATCTCTCATTTACCCAACTATGCGACATCACGGATCCCAGCTTCATGAATTTAAACATCTATTTACAGGCAATTTAATGTAATATTTGCATCAACTTTACAGTTTTCCATTAAAGCAAAGTGAGACAGGTGACGGAGGAAGCCGGGAAAGGAGCTTTAAAAAGGAAGAAGTCATTAATTCAGATGAGTTGAGAGGTGAAATGAGTTTTTCGGTCCTGACATATGAAGCTGCTCATCTGAGTGTGCAAGCAGAGCAGTTTTAGGGAAAAAAATAATGACTTTAAAAACATCTTGAGCTCCAGAAGTGGCAAATGGGCACAACAAACACAGACGGCAAGGAAAATGAGACCAAACAAACAATGAAAACGGTGTGTTATTGTTGGTGGGCTTCCAGAAGCGCAGGGATTTTGGCCAATGTGATCAAAAGCAGAACATGTGGATCTGCCAACTGTGACCTGCCGGGTTTAGCATCATTCATTAGCCGTGTCCTTTCTAATTAACCGACATCTGTATCTTAATTAGGCAGGAGAAGACAGGAAGAGACGCAGGTGGCGTTTTCTATCAACATGAGTTTGGGTCGCTAAAGCTGCTCCTACGCCGTTTCACTGCCATGTAAGCTGTGAATTACAGATTTTATTGGACGATAAATTGTCCCAAAAGTTATTGCGATACACGATAATATTGTTGGAGGCATAGAGGGTGAAGACAGGTGGTTGTTTTTCAATTTCTGTCCTCTTTTAGTCAAACTCTGCACAGGTGTGTTCATAAATCACAACCAGATGGAATTACTAGATTATCACAAAGAGTTAAACGGCTTTTTTAAAAAATAAAAACATATTTACAGACAAAAAATATTTGCATTTTTTTCATCTTATATGAAAAATTTGTAGGATTTTGGTTTTTTTTTTGTGGCTTATTTACTCCTTTGAGTCCAAAGTTAATTAATTACTAACTGAATTAGTTGACTATTATTAATTATTTCAATAATTTATTAATTAAATTAATGGTTTCAGCTGTAGATGGGGACATTTTTGAACATTGCTGACGTCTTTCCTCCCTCAAAGCTTTTATTTTTATTAACACATCAAGATATTTCACTGCTGCTGTTAATTTCTTAATTCATTTCAAATATTAGGCTGGATTTAGGTTTTGCTCAGACTGATTGTTTTGCAAAAAGCAAATCAATTAATTGAATAATTAATTAAAACAAACGTAATAATTTCCATTTGCATAATTTATCGTTTTTTTCTCTTTCTACCAAAAACCTGATGATAAAAGTCCGGTAAAGTCTGGCGCTTTAGGCTCAACTATTTATGCATTACCTGAAATCTGCATGTTTTGCAAACCTCAACGCTGAGCGATGTCGACGGTAACAAAATGCCACTGTGGTCGTCTCTGAGCCATCAGTCCTGGTGGATCCTCCTCTTCCTCCTGCACCGCTCCATCGACGTTCAGTCATCCTGACAGATGCTTCAGTCACCTGGGATTAAAAATGAGGCTGATGTGACGAATCGCCTCCTTTGTGAATGGTACTGCTTTTAAAATGACCCAACAAACTGTAAACGGGAAGAAAACCACAATAAAATTTACTGTAAATTGAAAGCAGCTGAGGAGATTTTTATGTTATTTAGCTTTCAGAGCGAGGTCAATTCCTCCAGAACGAATCAACTTGACTTATGATGTTTTACTCAAGGCTATTATTCTCTGGGACTTCTTTTTAGATGGTCCTGTTGTTCTTCAACGGGCATGTAAATTCACTTTCCGTGTTTAAAAGTGGCCGAGACCTTTACCGCTCGTTACTTTTGCACTTTCAATCTCTTTTTACTGTGAGGCGTCTAATAAAGCGGCATCAGCATGATAATAGTCTTTGCAGAGACATTTAGACTGAACTGCCCTTGGGTGAGATGTTCCAGCAAACTTCCTAGAAAATGGTTTTTAAAAGATGTGCCGTGCTTAAACTTTAGACGAAAAAATAAAAGGTGTCCATGCCCTTTGAAAAGCATTCACTGCAATATTAGGAAACATTACCTGCTAAGAAAAAAGGAGGACAAATACCCATCATACAGTTGAATTAAATTATTATAAAACGAGGAACATTTCTTTGCAAGACTAAAAAGCTTAGCTGCGTTTTTATTTTATAAAATACCAGAAAGATGAATGCAGCATTTAGAAATTCAAGGTAGATTTTTTGCCTCCTTGTTCAAATATAACAGGTGGCTGAGTGAGTTTTCCTCTGAAACACGTCGAACTGTTTCTCTTTAGAAGGTTTTGATACCATTCAATTTCTAATAAACAAACTGGGGAGGAAAAACAAAAAACACTTATTTGGACTGAATTCTTATTGAAACTTGACGTAATTCACTGCTGGAGAATTTCTTCTGTTTCCCTTAAACAGCTGATAAACCGTCGCTACAAGAATTTAAATCAGCAGATAAGCAGCGATTCTTGCATCAGTAGTAAGACGACAACAACTAATCCAAAAGCAGGAAATCCTCACTTCTGGAAAATTTATCAAACAAAGCTTGTAAAATATCCGACTGTACATTATTTTCATTTGCTCAAAGCAGAGATGACATATATTTTTATATACTGCTTGTGTGTCCACCCTTCTTCTGGCACCCTGGGCAACTGCCCGTATCAAAAATCGCTACTTCAGTTGTTTGTGTCACTAAAGGTCTAATTATGGTGTCACAGAAGCTCAAGTAAACGCAAAAGCCTCAACACAACAAGGAAAAGTCACAACGCTACAGCAAAAGATACACAACGCAACAAGGAAAAGTCACAACGCTACAGCAAAAGATACACAACGCAACAAGAAAATGTTACAAAGCAACAATAATCACAACACAACGACAGAGTCAACGCAATCACAACGCAACAGGAAAGAGTCACAACACGGCAATATGGAAGTTATGTTAGCAAGTTTCATAACTTGGATTGATGCTTTTTGTTGTTACACTGTGATTTGTGTTGTCACCTTGTGACTTTGTGTTGTTTTGTTGTAGTTTTTGCATTTTGTTGATTCCTTTCTTAGTCTCAGTAATTAGCAGCTTTACAAATGCAAACAATAAATTGGTTCCACCAACAACATTTTACATCTTCTGTGTAAGATTTCATTAAAATATGTATTTATTCTCAACCTTGAGACACAACAAAAACACAAATTAAATACATTAATGTTGGAGTCTAAAGGGTCAAAACCATTTAAACACCTGAATACAGTTGATTTAGATGAAACAGAATATATTTATGTGACTACATAAAACCTTGAATACCTTGTTTATTTTCAAACTATAAAATTGTTTGCATTAATTTGATACATAGAGGGTGAACCGCAGGCTTACAGCAAACATTTTTTGGATTTTTTCCATTTGTAGAAATAAACTCCCAGAAAACTTGTGATGGGCAGATTTCTGGCAGTGGCAACATGTTGCGTCAGTTTACAGACTGGAGCATAGTAGACCTGTGTGTCATTAAGCAGCCCATTGAACTGGCTAATAATATGACTTACATGATGGAGGCCAAACACTGAATGCCAGTTAGCTTCTCATTCAGTCTCTTTCACAGTGTGTTGGCAGACGTTGGCTCTTCTGACTGGAAAATACTGCCAGGGTAAACTATTACACTTTTCTCTAACCTCCTGGTCTCCGATGACTGGATGTTTTCTGAATAACCATGAGCTGCAGGTCGGCGAGAAACCTCGGTGTGAATAAGGCATTGAATGACTCAGCGTTTTTCCTCGGGCAAGTTGTGTGCGCTGCGTAAAAACTTAAAACCAGCCGTCAGCGATGAGTTGGAAAGGAGCTGCAGCTCATGGTTATTTTACTTAGATTATTGACGATTTAACAGATTTTTAACAATGGGCAAATTCAGCAGATTTTCTATCTGACCACTTAAGCTGATTTTGTTTATTGATAATAATGAAAATAAACAAATAATTCAATTCATTTTTTAAATAAAATAAAATAAACAAACAAAAGATGCATCTGCAGTGTTTTTGGATTAGCAAAGTAGATTTTTTTTAAAGAATTTAAATCAGGCAAAACTAAGAGTGCCTCTTGATAAGAACATATTTACAGACAAAGTATATATATTTTTATCTTAAATACACAATTTATAGAATGTTTGTACACTTTTGGCTTAATTAAATATCTGAGTGTGACGTTCTTTCAGCAAATTACCATTTTTGACTCTGCATAACCATATTAATGATTAATCGATTACAAAATTAGTTGATTACTTCAATAATCTAAGTGCCGATAGCATCAGACAGATTCCCCATCGTAAGTCAAATTAATGACCAAAACTTTAAACCACAGAGCATGTGTCTAACCTTCAGTTTATTTAAATAATGTCCAATCACAACTAATATCATTTTTGTACAAATACACCAAATATTCAATCACATATGTTGATTAGAGTCAGTTATGTATAGTTATGCTACCACAGAAGCTAACACCTCTGCTTTTAAAGCTACAGCCAATCAGCACCAAGGAAATTAAGTGGCGCTTCTGGATTGGCTGCTGAAATTTTGAATATTAAAATTAAAAAAACTTCCTAAAAGAAGGCAAAAGAAAAACTTTTCCAAATCAGTTTTGACAGTAGCTAATGGATACAACAAAGCTTGTGTATGAACAAGAGGTCTCACTTCAACAGAAATTGTAAGATGTGTTTCTGTATCTTTAATTTAATACAAGCTGTGGTTCAGGACAAATTTAAAGTTATTTTATGAAGAGTTCAATCAATAAACTTGTGATTGCATCTACACAGCCACAAACTGAGGCAACGGAAATAATCCAACTGACTGAAGTTAGTTTTTTAAACACGATGCAGATAAGAAATCTGATGCTAAACTGATAAGGAAAAGTGATTTAGTATTTCTTGTGAATACTTTAACGGTTACAGCATTTATTAATGGGTTTCTAACCTTGAGATCGGCTCAAACTGAATCAAATCCAAAGCCGAATTCTAAAAGCAGATGATTAGTAAATAAAATGTTTTCCTCAAATGGATAGAAAAAAACGTTCTAAACAGAAATAAACGCAGTCGGTGCGTTTAGCTCTCCCTGAAGCTGCCAAACGTTTTAAATATTTACCAACAGGTTTTATTTTCCTGCTGCACGTCACATTTTACAGACCATCTGGCGCCGAACACAAACTGGACAAACTGGGGAGCAACTTTACACCAACTGTCACTAAAAATACAGGAAACTATCACCGACTTAGTGGTGATAATTAGCACTCTCTTCTACAACATATGGACAGAAATATACGTATGGAAAATAAACAAAATGGATTTGCACAAAAGGTCAGTATATTTAGATAAGCGATTAATCACACACAAAGTGAACATGTTGTCTCTGTGGAAAATATTAGATGCAAGCGAATTCTCATTTAAATAAAATACTTTAAAGATTATAAATAAGCACAGAACAAGATTGCAGATGAAGAACAGGAAGCAACACTTTCTGCTGGGACTCTTTAAAGTTCTGTGTTTATTTTTGGGAAAACTGCTTCTCTGGACTTTTAACGTCTATTCCTAAAAATAAAATCAGAATGCATTAATAATAAATTTGTTTCTCTGACCCACACAGGACAGAAATTATATACAAATACACAATACATGAAATCAATCTCCACAATTTTCACTCTGAATAATATTTTCCAAATGTAAGTTTTTGTTTACAGAAACTTCATAATCAATTTTATTTAAGATTTTGGTTGCAAGTGTTTTTTATTCCTGTTTTAGGTTTTATTTTAGATATTCAAAATATCTTGCAAACTTGCTTTACTTTGCCATTACAAATATATTATTTGAAAATAGTCTAAAAATATTTCTGTTTAGTGCAATAAATACTGGGGCAATTTAACATCCAGCAAAATTTGTAACCATGACAGAACTATGGACACACTTTGTGAAAATCAGCAAACATCTGGCATATTTATAGATGAATATTTGATCAAATCAGGGGATTTGAGATCTTGTTGCCTACTTCATGTTTCCAGACAGGTACTATGAATTAATGTCTAAATATTTAAGATCTGGGATTGATAGCACATTTCAGCAACAAGTGCTTTACAGTCATAAAAACATAATAAAGAACAATTATGAAACAAGAAGTAAACATTAGATTTAGTCAAATACGTTGATCAATGTTCTATTTATTACCAAGTTAGCTTAGATTTAAATAAACTCAATGTTTTCAACTGTTTTGCGGTTTGTTCCAGATTTTACAAAAATATTTTAATTCCTGATTTAACAAGGAGAAATATTACTTTCTCACCTAGAAACATATAATTTCAGATACTTTTATCCCCTAAATAAATAAAATCAATTTAAAAGTGCTTTTGTTTTATATCTATGGTTGTTTTCTTTGATGAAATAATAATGGAATAATAATAAAAACAGACGGCGCTGTCTGCAGTGTTTGTTGGCAACTCAAGGAAGTGACACCAGTGAAATGGACTCCGGCACTTTGTGGCTGGAGGAGGAAATGGAGAGGAAATGGAGGAAACTCCTGCCGGCCCGTCTGACCCAGTGAGATTACCAGCAGTGGAACGGCGTCGTCCATTTCTCTAATAAGACACAGAAAGGCTACGACCCGACTCGGGTCGTCCTGCTGCCCCTAACCAACAACAAACAGTAAAATACAAACATCCAGAAGAAAAACCTCCCAACTCGAAATTTCCTCACAATAACCTGAAATGAAAATATTAGTTTCTTAAAGGAGGCGCTGATTAGTAAATGTGACTCGCCACAACAAAACCATGAACATGTTTACTCTGCGTTTTGAGTTATTTACAGATTATTATAGTGTATTTTAAGCTTTCCAATGATGTCAAATAATAAAAAAGAAGATTTTGTTCTTTACTTTATTTGTAATTTAGAAGCACAATAAAAGAAAAATAGACTTGAGTTGCTTTGGCAGAAATAAAAATTCTCTTCTGCGCCATTAAATATAAAAATAATCCACCAATTTCTATCAACTATATTTATCTGCTGTTTTTTTCTTAATTTAATTGAATCATTTTTAATTAAATAAAAATAATAACTTTTGATATAGGAGAGGGTTATAAGCAAACAACGTTATAAAAAACAAACTAACTGAGACTCGTTTGTGATATAGAACTGTTCAAAAGAATCAAATCGTTCATGAACGACATCAGTTCCCTCCGATCATATAAACATTCCTAGCATCACTTTCTTTCCACAGATATCTCCAGTTTTTCATTTGAGTGACCTTCTCATTCATTATTATTTTTAAACACAATCCTTTCATAAACTAGCTGTATCCGTCGCACTTTTAGAAAATAAACGGTTGTTTACATGCAGTACATTGCTGATCACTAGGGGGCGCCTGTGAGAACCACAGTGTTGATCTTGGCTTCAAATCTCAGCAGTCCTGAGACCTAAATGCCCCTGCTGATCCCTAATGGGGGTAAATTGCCTGCAATCGGAGGGCTCTGGCTGGCTTTGTTGGTACAACAGCGCAGATGACTTCTTGTTGCATATTTGGCTCATTTGCAAAGCGATGGAGCGCGTTCAGAGATGCAGAAGTGCCTCCACTGGAAGGGAAAACATGAGTGCACTTTGACTGGAGCCTGAACAAGAGATGCTCCCTCTGTAGTGGAAAAAAGAGGCAAATCTGCCAATGCTTGGTGAATTTAGAAAGTTTTAAGGAGTAACCTCGAGTCATGTATTCAGTGTTTGTTTTGTCGTGATCTCTTGAGGAAAAGAAAGGAGGTCAAAGTGTCCAAGGCTGTTTGCTTATTCATAGATTTAAGTGTTCCTTATTTAATTAACTAATTTATTCAGGAATCCCTTAAATTAAATATGCAATGACTATTTTATTTGTTGCCACATGAGATTTTCTTTCCTGGTAGAAAGCAGCAACATGAATATAAGCTTAAATTTTTGCAAACAGGCAGCTCCATATTCCAAAACTGGTTGTTGACCTTCTATCTTACAGGGTGTGAGTGAATAATGAGCTCTCTGGAGAGCAGCGTGTGAAGAATACATCTGTTCATTCACATCTCCAGAGCGAGGAAGAGAGGGAGCTCCGTTTTACGATTGGTCATTCATTTTAACAATTCCTGCGGTTTTAAAAACTCCCCAAAGAATCGATCTGCACTTCACCCGTCTTTGATTTTTACTACTGCAAACACTGGATGTTCTCCTGCGTTTAGTGGAGAATACAAAACATTTCTTGGATTCATAGAGACATACAACAACAAGCAACAAATGCCAGTCCAAAGAAACCATCACACTTCTGCTACCGTGCTTTAAATGTGCATTCACACCAGTCCTGTTTAGTCCGCTTTAATCAAACTCCAGTTCGTTTGTCTAGAAAGTCCGGTTCGCTTGGGGAGGTGTGAATGAGCAACCAAACTCTAAAAAAGCAAAATCTGATCCGCCTAAAAACCTCGACCTCGCTTTGGTTGAAGTGGTGATGCGGTTTGAATGACGGTCCTAAAGCTTCTGGAGGAAACTCTGGTAGAACAATATTCATAACTACAATCATCAAATAGCATGAAATATTTCATAAAGTATAGCGGTCATGATTTGTTGAATTTTAACAGTAGCAATTATGCAATATTGATTTATTGGCCAGTATAAAAGAGAAATTTGCTTCGTCCTCTCTTGCGTCTTGACAGAAACCAAACTGTTTATAGATTTATATCCAGGGAGACATTTAGATATTTTACATATAAAAACATCAGCAACTTTAGTTTAAGCCATATTTTGTAGAAATCAGGAAGGAAATAAGAGCATTTCGACCATTTTGTGACAGATTCCTGCTCACTGGAACAGTCTGATTTATGGACATGACTCAGTGACTCACAGTAATGGCCGCCTGCTGGAGCGTCGTTAGCATTAGCGGCTAACAGGCAATGTCCAAACCAATAATTCATATCAATGAAGAAATCCTACAACCACTAAAACCTGATACTGCTCCACTTTTGTTTATATTTTGTGAAGCAGGAAGTTGCTCTGGTCTTCTTTAGAGGTTTTGTGCCAATTCCTTCAGTAGTTCTTGGTGCGGCGCCCCTACAGGCGAGGAGGGGAACAAGTTTTTCAGTTAGTTTGGATTGTTTGAGTTAATGCAATGTGAATGTGAACCCAACCCAGCTGAAAATGTAACAAATGTTGCAACTTTGGTCCCCAATTAAATCGAGTCTGCCAGACTATCAGGGGTGAAAACACAACTAGTTGATTAAAGTTAGTTCTCTTCAGTCAAAGCTTTGTTTTATTCTAGAAAATATTAAATGAATCCTAAATTACTATTGGATGTTGTCTTGGGAGGGTTAGGGTATTTGCTGCTATTTAATAATATTAAGGATCTCAAGAAGCTACAATGGAGAAAAAAAGTCAAACCGAACTTTAATTAATTGCTTTTCAACAGCAATAAGGATTATCCTTGCAGAAACTCACTGTTCTGCTAACTATCGGATCAATTTCAAACATTAAAAAGAAGTGAAAACATATTGTGAATTGTATTTACTGAGCTGCAATAGAGAGCATTTTTTCAACTCCTTGTGCAGAGTTCCTAGAAAACTGTTACCGCTGATTCTCTGAAGTGCTTGAGAATATAATTAACGAGTTTCATATTTAGACTCCAGAGTCTGACTGTCAAATGAGGAATTACACAGTTTTTCACACAAAAAGTCAAGAATTTTTCAAGCATTTTCAATGTAAAATTCTCAAACTTTTCCAGCACCAAATAAAAGACATTATTTGATAAATTATAAGACATAATTTATCACGTTTATTAAAAGTATCATTTGATTGTATTCTGCAGGGACAAAGTAAGCTTAAATATAACAAAATGTTCTATTTTGACATGTTTCTCTGGTCAAAAAGTTACAAAAATATTTTTAAAAATTTGTGTTTAATTTTTGGTGATTTCAAAACCAAAAACAAGAAACATTTAATCTGATTTATCTTCAGATTATCTACAGCAACTTTGCAAATTGAGGCTGTTAAACGCAAAATTAAACTATTACAAAACTATACTTTGCCCAGAATTTAAGCATTTCCAAACCTTGAAATCACTGCATTGAAATTCGATAGCGTGATAATTTATATTCTGATTAATATTTTTTTAGTTAAAAAAATATTACAGTCACTTCACAATACATTTTATTTATGGTTTTGGTTGTAAACGGTTTTAATTCACTTTTTATTTTGGATATTTAAAATGTTTTCCAGTGCAAGTAATTCTTTACAAAATTAAAGATTATTAATAACATGCATTATTATGACATTATTAGTTGAAAATGATCTCATCAAGAGCTCCAGGAACAGAACTATACGTCTCATGACCCAATTAAATTATCTGACTGTATGATAATTCCACAGTAATTGGGCTTAATTGTAATTGGAGGTAATGATTTAAATGAATAGGTCCAATGATTCAGGCAGCTCAAGTGCAGTAAATGTAGTCGCTGAGGTCTGATTTATCTTAAGGTTAATGACTTATGGCAAAGACTCGTTCTGCACTGCAGCGCTCCTTCACCACAGGGCGCCGCTTCCTGCAGGGAGCATTTCTAAAGACAGAAATAAAATCACTTTAAAGACCACCGGCCTCCTGCTGCTTTGAAAAAAATTCTATTTTATATTTTAGAGTAATTTCAGCGCCCTCTTCTTCTCCGCCAGGACAGAGTGTATCATTTGAAATGATCGCGCTCACATGTGAGCGATGGTCCAAGAGGGAAAAATATGGCTGCAGTTACTGGGAAGGTTGTTTTACAGACAAACCAAGGCTGTAACTGTGCAGCTGTGCTGGTTTGTGTGTCGGCGGCTCTAAGATAAGTTGCAGAGGCTTATCTGTCCAGGTGCTATCAAACAGTTCAAGCGAAAACACAGATTTAAAGATGCATCTGGCTCCCATGAAACACATCACTGCTGCCTGCTTTCCCCTTTATGTTCAAGGAAAATTTTAAGCAGAAAATAAGAGCTGAAAAAAAAGAAGAATTTTACTGACAGATGTCAGGCTTTTAGTCCTTTAGAAATGTTATTTTCTTGGTTTTCTGAGTTTTAAACATCCAAAATACCAATTAAAGAATAATACAAATTTACACAAGCTGTTGATGTACAAAATTTGCTGGACGATAAATTATCCCAGACATAATTTCAATAAACGATAATATTGTTGCCATTATATTCAAGCAATATTATGGAATAATAATAATAATAATGCAAGATTGCATTCTCAAAACTTGAAATTCTAATGAAAATTTAACACTGGAACTGGAAAACACTTTAAATATCCAAAATAAATAAACAAAACAACAGATAAGGTGAAGTATAAAGTCTCTGTAAACAAAATTGCCCTTCAAAATAAGAGCTTGTTGGGACCAAAACACCAGATCGAAGACTTAAATCGTCCAGTTTTTGGTAGAAAAAGCAAAAAAAAAAGACATGATAAATCATACAAATTCAAATTATAGAGTTTGTTTTGATTTATTGTAGGATTAATTGATTTATTCTTTCATTTATTTTTAATTCAGACTAAGTACTCAATCATTCAGAGACTTTTCCTAAATTTTCCTCAGACTTCCTCAGAATTTTGATTTAAACTAAATGCTGCAAATGTTTTCAAGTAATTATTTTTCTATTTGAAATATACATTTCTTTATATATACCTTTTCTACAAAGGTGTGACTACTTTGTTTTGTTAAAATATTGCCTGTTTAGGACCACTGCTGCTTGCAAATAGCAAAAAATCCACAAATACTTGAGTCACTCTCTAAAAACTCTCATAACAGTCTATTTTAATAATTGAAAATCACCAAATATACCTTAAAATGTATTAATACGCAGAATGAAAACAGGCTTGGCGCAACAACATAAGCTAACATCTACGGTTTTCCTTATTTCCACTTTTAGGCATTCAGCCAATCACAGTCAAGGAAAGTCGGATTGTCCAGCCAATAACATGTTAAGTTATATTATATTTTAAATATTTTAGAAAAACTCTGGAAATGCACAGCAATATTCCAAGAATTATCTTTAAACACACATTTCACAGAAAGTGATTCAAACAGTTGAGTGTTTTTTAAACTAAAATAAAAATGGAGTCTTACTGAAAATATCAAAAATAAATCAGAATTGACTGTTTTTAGGTGGTTTTATTGCTGTATAACATATCCAAGCTTTAGCTAAGTCACATGAAATTAATCGTATGATCAATTAAAATTAGCTCAATCATTTCCATTCTGTTGATTAATATTTTTTGAAGGTTATTTTTGTTTACCAACATTATAAGTCGTTTTATTTATTGTCTGCGGTTTTTATTGGATATTTGAAATGTCTTCCTCTTCCAGAGCTTTTTACAAACTTAAAGTTTGTCTTTGAGAGTAAAACCCAATATTATTATCGTATT
Organism: Alfaro cultratus; assembly: GCA_903066825.1. Lineage (NCBI taxonomy): Eukaryota > Metazoa > Chordata > Actinopteri > Cyprinodontiformes > Poeciliidae > Alfaro > Alfaro cultratus. Next base: position 34,262 of record CAEFZX010008065.1, read on the forward strand.
ATCAATACCATAATGTTTATTGCAATAATTATTAGTGTGACAGGCCCAACTTTCTGGCTTTACTCTTTAGTTATTGTTGAAAAGGTAGAAAAACAAATTATTTTTGCAATTTTCTTAAAATGTAAACAGTTGCCTGAAGCAGTAGTTAATTTTGCTGAAGCGGTAACATTTGGACACCTTAGCTTTAATTGCTAAATATAATTATTTCACTGTACTCAGACTTTCTTTGTAGAGGCTCATTAATGCAAAACTGTAATTTCCCACCTCACAATGTGAGCATAAATGTTTAAACTAGCATCTGATAAACAAGTATTATGGATGTCGAGGGTTTTTAACAGAGGGAACTGCCCCAGGGGGCAGATCTCTGACAGTGCTGCTAACTGGTAGCAACCTCGTTTTTCTGCGCCTACCTGTTGTATCATTTAAATTTGAAGTAGCGTGTACAGAATGACAGCGGAGCTCACGCTGGCTTCTCCACAGCCGCCGTTTACGTCTCAGAGGCCTCCTGACATTTCCATATTAAGTGTTTAATATTTATTATCGCGGCTTGCAATAGAAGTGGAATTGCTTCCTGTTTGTTGCAGCAGCAGCAGCGTTTGGAGGATCAAAAGGCAAAATGAGATTAGGCCTGTGGGATGCAAACACCATCTCAACAGGAGCAAATTGGGGACTGAGTGATGGGAGAAGCCATTATGCCGAAACCTCTTATTAACAATTAGAGGTGGGGAGCGGCCTTTCTTCTGCTGATTGTATTTGTTTGGTTCTCACAGCCTGAGGGGAAATTTAACGAGAATAATTTGCGGAGTTGGAGGTTTTGCTTGAGAAATGACGACCAACTGAAAAGGTGAAGACAGAGAAACACATCTTCATCTGGAAGTGTGTAAATATTATATTTACTTTTCTACGTTTTCAACATTCTTTCTTACATGTAGGACTGCAACTAGCAATGAGAAAGTCACATAAAAAGCTCAGCGGATGCACAGTTAAATGAAGAGGGTTGGCAACTGCTGCTGCCGCTAGTCTAGAGGAGACAAGCGAGAGCAAGCATTTTGGTTGCCACAGGAGATTTTACTGTTTTTCTTCAGCACTAATATACATAATTATGAAACTAGACATGCAATCAAAGGTAGATTTATAATTCTAGATACTTTGAAAGTGTTGGCCTTATATTGAGTTGAAACAGAGGAGATCCATGAGAAGAGCGCATTTGAACAGCTTTAAGAAGGTATTTATTGTGTTGAAAGTATTGATTTTGTGCATATTTTCCTTGTGTATCTTTTCTGTTTGTGTTTTGCTAGAAATACTGAAATAAATTAAATTAAATCTTTATTTCAAATTATGTGATTTACTGCTTTTAAAACACGCATGAAAGAATCAAAGCAACACCTTAGGTATGTTTTTGATGGTTGAATAACTTTTTAACATAATGAAAAGCTCAAAAAAGTCAATTTCAGACTTTAAATTATACTCAAGTAAGAGTAGGACTACTTCAACAAATTTTTACTCAGGTAAAAGTAAAAAGTAGCCGATCAAGAAATTATTCAAGTATTTACTAAAAAGTTCTATGTAACTGATCAAATTATCATTTATTTAATATTTAAAAATGACAATCAGAAGGACCAAAATGTGAAGTTAAATTGAAATTTTGGAAATAATGCACGTAAGTAAAAAAACTGACAAAACTCAAGCTATTTTGTATTCTAAAATCAGTTTCTTTATTTAAAAAACTGATTAAACTTTAACAAAAACTGCAGGTGTGTTTGGAGGATCAAAACACACCTGCAGTGTGTTTCTGGTGAATTTTTCATTCATTGCTTAGAAAATCCACAAATTTTACTCAAGTAAAAGCAGAAATACTTCATAACAAAATTACCTGAGTAAAAGTAAAAAGTACAGCGTAGTAAAATACTGCTAAAAGTAAATTTTAAAAAACTTTACTCAAGTAAAAGTGAGTAAATGTAACTAGTTACTGTACATAAAACTCTCCCTCTTTGTCTCTAGTTTTGTTCCCTCGTCTCTCCACAGATGAACAACATGGACGTTCGTTTCTATGGCAACAAAACCAACGTCTGGTCAGTCGTCTTCCTACACTGGCAGCTTCAACACCAGCCGCACGGTTCAGCTCAGTAGTCTGTGTCGAGGACAGCGCCCGGTTGCCCTGGGCGACCCGCTTACATCCGATCGCAGCTGGTGACGGCAGCGAGCATCTGGCTTTGTCACATTAACCGTGACCCCTGTGACCCCGGGGCGGCGAGGCTGAGGAGCAGCGAGCATGGAGATCGCGATGGAAATGAGGCGAAGAGGACAGCGTCTGCGACGGGACAAGCAGGAAGACGGGACACGCTAGCGTGTGTTGACCTCTGCCAACTGAAGCAGATGTTACAGCAGATTCAGTGACTTGTTCACATTCGGGAACTGGAGTTGAACAAATGGATTCAGGCGGAGCATCAGATCACACCAACACATCGGTTTTAAAACTCAAAACAGTAAAATCAGAAGACCTGGTGGAACTTAGAGCTCTACTAATAATATATAAAACTAATTAATACTTCTTATGTATGAATCTTCAAATGAGAGAGAAGAAGAAATTAGTTTAAGGGAGAAATTTAAAACAACAAGGAGAAAACAAATGAGCATTATGAGAAAGGAAGGAAGAATAAAGGAGGAAACAAGAAGGGAAGGAAAGAAAGGAGAAAGGAAGGACACAAGAAAAGAAAAAAGGGAGAAGAAAGAAAAGAAGGAAATGGGAAAGGAGGAAAAGAAAGGAAACAATAAAGGAAAAAAGATAGGAAACAAGACAGGAAGGGAAGGAGGACAACAAGAAAGGAAAGAAGGAAGGAAACAAGAAAGGAAGGAAAGAAGGAAATGCTCATTACCAGGTGGAGTAGATTTATGTCTCGTCACGACATTTAATTTTGCTGGACGATAAATTCTCCCAGTAATTATCGCGATAAACGATAATATTGTTGTTTTGAAACCATTTCCAAGAAATAAGTTGGTAATAATTTCACCCTTACAAACTTTAATTTAGTAAACAACACTTCATATTGAAACTGGAAGATATTTTAAATATCCAAAATAAAACATGGCAACCAAAGAAAACAGAAATAACAACTATCAATATAAAATTATTATTTATAGACAAAATTTCTCTTCAAAGAAAGAGAAATTTTCTTTGAAGAATTTCTGAATAATTTCTGAATGTTAAATCTCTTGTTGCAAACAGATGTTTTTTCAGTGCTGATTTAAAGGATCCAGCAGATTTCAGGTATTCAGGGAGTTTATTTAATAGCTGAGGAGAATCTAAACTAAAACCTGCCTCACCTTGTTTGGTTCTGGTCCAAAAATGTTCTGAAATCTATTAGCTCATCGATAAAAGAACAGCATCTGCCTAGCAAGACAACAACATCAGAGTTGGTTTTAGACAGAACAGAAAAATGTATGCGATAAGAAACGGAGGCTTAAAAAACATAGTAATATGTCCAGAATTGGACAGAGGAAAGACGCTGGGAGAGTGAAATAGAGAGAACTACAAATACGTCATGGGAACGACAGAGGAAAATAAATCAGCTGTTCTGAGGAAAAAACAGATAAAAGGAAGAAATAAATGACTGTAGTTAGAAAAATACGCCATCGTCTCAACATAAAAAGTAGCAAATAAACCTTAAAGTTGACAATTTTCTACACAATTAGCTTAGCTAAACTTAGCTAGCATGATATTTCCAATACTAACAACAAATAGACGATATATTTGTTGTTTTACAAAGTTCACACCATCATGAACTTTGTAAAAATTACATTTTCCTAGTAGTTTTAGAAGTAGTGATGGGTATACTTCTGCTAACCTGGTAACAGTGGAGCAAATTTTTTTGTTTTGCACTTTAGCAAATCATTTGAAACGATTAGCGCAGTTAGCTTCCGGATAAATTCTAACGTTCTAATTTAAATTTGTTGTTTTGTAAACAACTAGTTGAATAAAGTTTGCTATCGGAGTTTGTAATATTTCACACAACAAAAACGAAAATGGATAATATTTGTTTTTTTATAGAAAATGTGTTAGTACAATTGAAATCAAACAAACTTAAAAGTATGTTTTCAGAAAGATATATAGGCTTGTTTTAAGCCAGTAATTCTTTAATTTTTTTTAAAAATTGTTCAACTGCCAGATTTTTTTCACTTATAAAAACATTTCTTCTTGTTTTAAGTAGAAAAAAATCTGCCAGTGGATGATAATTAAAGACTTACTGACTGAAACCAAGGGCATTTATCATTTTGAAATGTTTTTTTGCACTACAAACTTACAAAAAAACTTCTAATAAGATGTTTTGTTTTTGGAGTGCATCTATAAATCTGAAATCATGAGTAAAATGATCATTGAAGAAAGTATTTCTGAATAAAGACGACAATAAAATGTGTTTACATTTCCACTTTTTGTCCTTCAGACAGATTTGTTTTTGAGCTGAACTGTCAGATTAAATGCCAGATTTTATATGTGAAAGTTTCTGAGTGATTTTTCAAGGTCTCATTATTTCACACCATTTTAGCAGCAGTGGTATCTGCAGCTTAAAACATGTTTCCACTCATTTGATGTACCGGTTCAGACAGAGGCCACCTTGGGGATATTTTATATTTTATGATGCGCTGGAGGTTTACAAGCTTGGAAGCTGCTGTGCATGAAACATTCCTCAAATCATCAGAAGATACTCAGCTGATAAACAGGAAGATGATCATGATTGAAGTATTCCTGGATTTGTGCTATTTATATTTAGTAGATATTTCTTCTAGTTGAAGTCCTGAAAAGTGATTTGTCCCAATGAGTTGGTTCCTTAAACAGCATAATGTCTGTTTTTATTTTACAAATCAAACCACAGAGTACTTTTTTTTAGCCTTGTGCTGCATATTGAAGGCAAATTTAGGCAAAAAAACGTCAAAAATTGTGACAGATGTTCCACTTTGCAGTTTAGTTTGTCACTTTAAACCTCAAGCCCAAGTTTAACCCAAAATGTTCCCTCCAAAGAGCTAAAAATAAAAGCAAATCTGCTTTTGAGTTGCATTTGCACAGGCTGACTCGGCACCATATTGGTGTGTAATATTTAAATATGCTACAGCAGGATTTCATTAGGACTTAAACATAAAATGGAAACGATAAGTACCTTTGTGAAGCTGAGAGACATATGGGTGGGAGGATGGTCTCCAGCTGTACTGATTCGTGTAAATTATAAACATTTACAGCCATTTTGTTGGTGCAGAGCATCAGTGATTATTCTTAAATAGCATCTGTCACCTTTCAGGGAGTGGACGCATCTTTTTCAAGCAGAATGCATCTAATGTAACTGTGTCCAGGGGTCGAATTAAAGTTATTTAGTCGTCTGTTGAGTAGTCTATTTCATTTCCACATCACCTCCCAAGGTGACAGCCTGATAGTCTATAATACACTTTCATGTTGTTTTGATGAAGGAGTCGAAAGAAGCGTAATGGCTGCTGTGTTTGCTTTGTCCTCTCCTAATACTCTATAGTGCTTTTTTCTGACACAACCTGCCATTACAGCCTCTCTAATCTGATTTGCTGAGCGCGAGCGCCAAATGCAGGGCTCCCATCTCCGCTAGTGAGAGCGGGGAAGACGTCGGAAGCCTGTTTTGGACAGGCAGCTGAAATAACAGTGATCACTCCTGACAGCAGCACATGAGTGGAGACCGCTCTCACATTTTGCACAGCTCTCAAATGTCATTTCACCTTCGCCGTGCACGCTAAAAGGCGGCGGGTTCATCCGTCTTCCACGCTAGCAGGCTGGAGCCGTTTGCATAGAGTCTTTGGATGAAACGAAGCGCAAAGGCAAATCACCCAAAAATAAACTGATATGCTAATGATAGACAAGACGTCTCGCTTCATGGGCTCGGATAACCAGGGCGGGATTGGTTAATAATAAAGGGCAAATTGGTGTGTGAAGCAACAAAACAATCGTCAACTGCTACATGACACAAGCTAATATGCGCTTTGCATGTGTTGAAATGTTAACTAGATCAGTAGGAGACAGGAGCTTCTCCCAAAGCCCACAGAAATGATCAAAAAATGTTATTAAGATGATCAAATATTAATAAATTAAACTTTAAAAAAAAAATTCATCAAGGATTTTTGGTCTAGTTTCTAATACAAATATACTATTAAACATAAAATAAGAAAAAACTAATAAGGAACTTTTCATCAACATATAAGAGCTTGTTTTAAGTAAATAATTTCTTTTTTTGGTGAACTGTAAAGTGGTATTTCTTTGTTTTCTGATTGTAATCTTTATTATTTACTAAAATAAAGTGAAACTTAAACTGATTTAAAAAAAGAAGTACAGATTATTTTTCCTATAAGTGACATAATCTGCCAGTGAAACTAGTTCTTCATCAAAATTAAGGAATTATTGACTTGGAAAAAAAGCCCTTATATGTTGATGAAAAGTTAGTTCTGTCTTATTTTAAATATGCTAAGATATGTACAGTAGATACTAGACCAAACATAATTGGTAAGATTTAGTGTTTATGCAGTGTGTATGCAATAAATGTGCTTGTTTTGAATTACTGACCATAAGAAAAGCCTGTTATTCAGTCATAACATATTGAATCAATGTGCTTTGATGCATATTCCTCCCTTCGACCAGAAGAATATCCTTTCATGCTAATCCCTGCAGGTGATTGATACAGCAGAGGAAGCAGACAAAGATAAGTGGAACAGAATCAATCATCGTTTCCTTCAGGTCGTCGGTGTGGACACTGAAACCGGTCGGTTCAGCTCGGCTCCGGCCATCATGGCTACACGTCGTCCTTCTGAAGGACAAACACTTCCTTACAGGACTGACTGCTGCATCATATAACCCTGCACATTATTGCAGCAGATTGCCTTAACATAGAGAAATCTAATTAATTTTTCAGATGCAAAAATTTAGTGATACCCACAAGTGAAATAATTGTGTGACATGTAATAAAATAAAGGGCCTAATGACTGTATTCATGGTCTTATCTACCATCTGCTGCACTGATAGTGTTGCCTCTTTGTGACGGTTAATTATATCCTGAACACAGTCAGAAATGAATGAGAAACTGTAGCTGCTTTAAAGATTTTAAAATGAATAAAGTGTAAAAACAGAATTAAAAATGGAGTATCTCTATACTCATTTAATTAGTCCACTGTGAAGACATGAATCTAGATTTACTGGTGTCTACCCGCAATGACTATTCTGAAATCTTTAAAAAAGAAACATTATTGTATCCAAGGGTAAATGCATTATGTATGCAATGTCTAGGTAAACATTATTTTCTACAAGAAAAGACAAACGACAGATTAGATGATGGCAAGACCAATGGACGAACGGGATGATGGAAAGACAAATTGATGGCTAGGGTGAGGCATAGACCAATGGACAGATGGAATGAGGGAAAGATGAACGGACGGACAGAGAGATGAACAGTGGGTTTAATAGCTGGTTTAGGAGAAACTGAGCTTCTGAGAGGAAAGCAAAGTAAATTCCAGATAATTCGCAAACTCCAGACCGAGCGCGTTATGCTAGCTTCCTCTAAGGCCACAGCCCAGATTTCTGACAATGTTGACACCACAACCAGCAGCAGGATATTTACTTCACAGAACATCAGCTCTGTAGCTGTACTACAAATATAATCCATTAATCATCCCAGAAATACTCCTCCAACCCTGAAGTCTGACAGGAAAAATGGTGAAAACCACAATAAGCTGCCGATTCAGTCAAGGAAGAACCCGATTGTAGATTTGAATACAGATATTTCATCTTAGCTGGATGCTTCCCCTTTGATAGTCTCCTGCATATTCATTAATCGTGATCTCCACCAGAAGGTTATTATCCATAAATGTCACTCTGTAATTAATTAATCCTGTCTGCTGGTTTCTCTCCCTGCCTCATTAACGACTCAAGTCTAGCTGATTGTATTCATATTCATGGGTCCAAATATACAGCTCTATTTCAGATTCAGATGCCAGAATATTTCACTTCATTAGCAGCAGGAAACGCCGCGGGGCCATTTGACAGGCAGGATCTGAATCCTGAGTTTCCTGTCAGCAGCGAGCGCAGAAATCAGCTTGTTTGGGTCGTTGCCATAATGAGCGAACACATGGCTCTGGAGTCAGAAGTGAGCCGCCGCCTCAGTCACTCAGGCAAAGTTTGAGCACATTCCAGTGAGAATCACCTTCTACGGGTAATGCGGTCCAAGGAGACAATCATGGGGTAATTTTGTGCTGTTTAGCAAATTGATTTTTAAAGCCACCCCCAGAGGCACATCTATTACCACCGGTTTGAGTTTTAATAAAAATCCAATATAAATTTGCACAAAGCCAAGAGGAGCAACTCTGGCGCATTAGGCTAATAGAGAAGAATACCACAACTCAAGGAAGCGGTTTGCAAATAGTTTGACATTTACTCTGCTATGCACTTCATTATTATTGGAAGAAAATTTATCCCAAGGTTCTGCTTGGTTATGCACTGCAAATATTAAAAACATATAGCCTTAAATATATGTTTTCGCCTATATATACTGTACATCCGTAGTTATGGACACATTGGCTCCATGAGACAATAGCCGTTTCTGATTAGCTAGAAATCTTACAGAAACAAATCTAAAAATGTTTTTAAAAAACTGACTTAGAAAATTAGAAGTGAAGGGTACAATCCTTTATCTCAAGGTCAGTTTAAGTACTTTTTTATTTTTGGAAAGAATTTAATCTTATTTGTTCTGAACTAATTACGTCAGTTTTTCATTATTTCAGTAACTACAACAGTTTAATATTATATACTGTATAAAGGCAAGGTGGGAACAATTTATTCCGCCCAATTTATAAAAATTTCTGAAAACTCACTAGTTATTATTAGCTGGAATTCCTTGGAAATATGTTTTAGAAAAATATACAGGAAATATTCTGCTGCTTTCATTTTAATGATGCTCTACGTATAAAAACTTGAAGGTTGGCACATTTGTGCTTCTACCAACACTCAGTATTTATTAGATAAATAATAAAAATTGTTCATCTATTTATGCACCAGTTTTGTCTTGTGTTATTTTTCAGCATTGTGGGTTTTTTTTCTGTTTTGACTTGTGCATGGAAAGGTTAAAAAACGACAAAAAATTCTATTTGGGTCCTAACTGCTTCTAAAAACAACGCGAGCGATTAAAAGCCTTATTTTTGATAACAAGTTGATGTTTTAACTTGTTAAATAAATATGAGCCGTTTCAAAATCAAACTTCCTGATTCTTAAGTCACATTCCATGGGCACTGTGCCGTAACCTAGCAACCCCAGCCGAGTTCATCCCCGTAACCTAGCAACCCCAGCCGAGTTCATCCCCGTTACCTAGCAACCCCAGCCAAGCTCAATTTAAGGGCTTTTTTTCCAACCAAGTTTTAAGGAAGTTAGACTGCATTTGTTGTTGCTAATTTAAATAACAAAATTACAGATCTGAATCAGGTTATTCTACAAACAGAAGTTATTTTAACCATCTTAAGGTTTATTAAATAATTACTGTTTGTGGGAGGGGAAAAAATGCATTTCTGAAGCTTTTTCAGCTTCAGAAAAACATAATATTGAGACCAGAAGCTACAAAAGACAGACCCATGAAACCTGGACAGCTTTGATTTGTGAAAACAAAAGACAACTCAAAGGTTTGTGGGTAATAAATACCATCCGAATGCAAAAAATTAAGCTTATGGGACAAACTTTTGGCATTACTGTGCCAGAAATGTTTATGACTCTTATAAAAAAAAAACGTCTGGTCTTATTTAAACTTGTCTGCCAAATTATGCTGACTGTTATTTGGAGGTATGGAGTGTAATGCATGCAGTACCTCCAGTCTGCGCTGATTGTAATTTCAGGTCAGTTTCTGCTCTTGTAAAAAGACGAGTCTTACTGAGACTGATGGGAATGCCATTTTGCAGGTCATAAACCAAAATATTGGGGAAATTGGATGTGATGATGATGGTAATTACCTTTTAAAGCAATCACAATACATCACTTGAAGAGGGTTGGGGGGGTGAATAACCAGAAATCCAGCAGCAGTGCAATCTGTCTAGTTGTCACAGTATTTTCTCAAAACCACAAATGTTACACCAATGGTTGTGCTAAATGAGAAAATCCAGGAAACACTGAAGTCATTAGTCATCCATGCTTTTGATAACATGGATATCCGCAGCTAATTTGCCGCTCGTGCCTGGAAGTCTTACTCTAACCTTACAAGAACCAAGCTGGTGCCAGAAAGTTCAAAATGAATGGAAACCGTTAAGATGGTGTTAATTACTTTAAATTTGCCACAGAAAAGCCCGACTACTTTAATTATCTGTGAAAGGTGAGGTGTGAGGAGTTGTACCTTTGAGACCCAGAATGCATCAAGAGCTTTAACTTCTTCCCTCCAAGCGTTTCTCCTGGAAATAACAACAAATATCAGTATTTTTAACATCCAGTTACCTCACTCATGCTATTAATGAGCAGTCACACTAATCCTATGGCAATAGTAATTAGCAGACATTAGCAGTTTTTAATTAAGCCTCGCATTTAATTTGCTTTAAAAACAACCCTGAATGGATTTTTGAGAAGTTGTGAAGATTTTTATGCAAACCAAACTGTAATCAACTTCTCTGAGCGAGTCACACACAACATCAGGAGCTAAACAAACACTTGATTGTAGTAATTTATGTACAACTCAATGCAAAAAAACACATTTAAATCATAAAAAATTATGCAAGACAATATAAAAGGCTAACAGAATGGTTGCATGACTGAACTTAAACTCTAAAAATGTTTTATGCACCTTTGATTATTTTTAAACACTCCTGCTGTTTCTTACAGTGATTTTTTATATTTTTTTTTGCTTTGTTTAACCAAAGCCATTGAATGTTTCCTTGTGATTTGTCGCATCAAGTTCTGGTTCATTTGGACTTTTCTCAGTTTCAAAAGAAGCCAAACCTCCCAAAACTTGCAAGTTAAACTCACCAGCAGGTTTAAAACACAGTAAATGAACTAAAGGTGTGAAAACTTGCTGAAAACAGAAACCTTCTCTTGGTGGCTTGTTAAAAATACAAAGCACCAGACATCAGAGAAAAAAGAAAGCTTAAACATTCAGACCACAATTTGTTGAGTTTAGAAAACACCATGTCTGTCTGTATAAGAGGAACATATAGAAGTAAACTACTTCAATTATGAGGATTCATTATTTCAGTGAATCCTCATTGAAATAATGTTATTATTCTCACATTATTTCAATGAGGATTCATTGAGGACTCAAGGTTTGGTTGAACAAACGTCATCCAAAACTGAATGACGTTTTTGAACCTTATAGAAACGCTTCAATAAAGTCTCTCTATAAGGATGTTTTAGGTTTCTTTTAGTCAAAATGTAGAGCTATGTGCCATTAAAAGGTGGAAAAACTCTTAAATGTAAGAGCAGCTGAATGAACCATCTGCTTCCTGGACTCCTTCTACTATATTGAGCCTTGTTAGCTGATAAAACAAAGCACAACTCCTCACTTCAAACTCTTCTTCACCTGGAAAAAATAAAACCTAATCTACTCCAAGCAGCCGTTATTAGACTCTCCTGGATCAATTTCATGCATGAAGCTGCTCTGTGAATTTCGTCAGTTGTAGATAAAAGCCATATAAATTTGCTCCAGTGCCGCCATTTATGTAAATGCAATGTAATTACAGGGTTTTATAGCAAAGTAGTGCACAATGAACCAATAACTGATCATATCTCATCGAGTAGGGTTATTACAGATTTAATATTTTCTGTAAAAATCAGGGTGTGAGGCAAGGATGTAGAAGAAGCAAAAAGGGCTTAATATAAAACCAACATGTATTTCTTTTAATTATTATTATCTGTAAAACTTATACCAAAGTGTAACATTCACATTTCTCATTTTTTATTTTTCAACTTGGAGTTCTCATAAAATTATGACTTAAATCTCAGAATATCAACTTTATTATGACATTATTTCAACTCTTGTCTTATTAAGATCTTAGTCATAGAGTTGACTTGAATCAAAAGGTTTAATAAAAAGATGGCCGCCCTGACACTACTCTAAACAATGGAAAGCCAAGGAGCGCATTGCTGAAAAAAAATAACAAAAATCCAGATTTTTTCCAAAGATTAAATCTTCAAAAACCAAAAATTCAACCATTGCAAACAAACAAAATAGAAAGAGTTAAGAATAATTCAAACGTTTCCCTGTTTGTAGGAGATGTGGAAGACTGATACACGTTTTGTCACACCCTACTTTTAATTTTCATCCCTTCACTGATTGTTAAAGTTTTTACTGTCAGAAGATGGTTCAGCCTTAAGAGCATTTTCTTCAATGATCCTTATAGAAATCTGTGAACACACTCATTTATGTCCCCTGTAGCCTTGAGCTTTAAAATAAAGAGCTCGACTCAGAAAGTGTGACCAGCATTCGTGACTTCCAGATCTCCATCCTGAGCTGAATATCAAAACGCCTTTCTCTCTCTTTCTAGTTCGCCTGAACGCAACACAACTCGTGTTTCTCCGTCACTCGCAAGGAGTTACAGGCCGGAGTAATTTAGACCTTTTCCCTTGGAAAATCCTCCCAGTGTGTCCTTGAGCGGCGCAGAAGAGTAAAGCTGCCATTTGTCATCTGGATTGTGTCTCAGTTCCCTCCAGAGTTTGGAGTTTGGGGCAAAGAAAAAGACAAAACAAAGCTGTTTTTTTGCTTCACGTTTAAAATCAATTTATTTTCACTACGCCTGGACAATAGATCAATAATATGTATCGCAATAGACACATAACTGATATCAACAGATAATACATCGGATAGAAGATTCTATGTTAAAACATGGAAAGAAAACTGAGGATAAAACAGGTCACACCTCCAGGTTGACAGTATTTTAGAAATTTAAAACTAAAGCTAACCAATATTTATCGACATCAACTGATATGAAATGATACATTTTTCAGCCAGTTTTCACTCAGTTCACTACTTTTCACACTATAAATGCTAAACTCTGCGAAATGTATGCAACTTTTCTCCAGTTAAGGAGGTTAGATTGAGTTTAACAGGAAGTTATAAGACATATTCTGCTCTAATTTAATAAAATATGGCGATGTAACGGCTTACAGAGAAGCTCCAAATTATATTCCTGAACTAGAGGAATCAGTTCAGACGGAAATCCCAGCAAAGGGAAATCTTCTCTGTACTGAAACAATCTTCTTGCAATTCCCAATACTCTGCTAAATACATGGTGTCAAAACAACCCCCATCTTTGTCAAATGTGCTGTAATATTTATGCTAAACATCACTTTACTGCCTGAGCATCCTGATAAGTAAAGCTTTTAGTCTTCTTGGTTTATTGAGACAATCTTTTAGTTTCCCTCCTGAGAAAAAGAGTTGCAGATTTTCTTTTTTGTCATATCTAAATGGCTCACATCATACCAGGCAATGACAACCTGAGTGAATTTATTTATTTAAGAGAATAAAAGGTGTCCAAAACAACCTGGTGTGTGTGGAAAAGTGATATCAGGGTTTCCTCCAGTGTTTTATAAGCCTGGCGGGCCATCAGGCTTTACTTGGGCCCCCACCAGGCTAAACATTGCTTATTTATTTTTACTTTTTTAAATGCTTGCATTTTGTAAGACTTTATTGTGTGTATTCAATCATTAATCTTCCAATAGCACATAACTATCAAGTGATATTTTCATATTTCCTGTCAACTTTAAACATTTTTAACTCAAAAACACGGCAGGCCGCAGCAGGAATGACTGGCCAGAGCCCAAAACACCAAGTTTTCTGAGGGAAACCCTGGATATAATCACTTTTATTATATCCAGGTCACAATTGTCCAATTTTAGCACAATGTCGTGAGTTGTTTCAATTATTAACAGTCTGTTCAGGGCCATGCCAAAGCCTTTTCTGTATATTTAAGTCCAGACTTTGAATAGGCCACTCTAAAAGATTCATTTTGTTCTTTATCAATCAGTCAAAGATGAACTATCTCAAAATGGAATATTATGCTCCTGTAATCTGATTGGATGGAAAATCTCCTTCAGAATCAGTAAATTATCCTGGTCCAAAAGTAACCCCAGATCACCATACGACCCCCACCATGTTTGACTGCACATCCTCTGCCTGACATGTTGGATCTTGGTAATCTTCTGTAACTCTTCCTACATTGATTAATGTCAATAGTTGTGTTTCCACTGACCAAAGAATTACGCAATTTCACATTTTGAAAATAAATTTGCTTAGTGGAAACACCAATTTTGAAGGAAACAAATCCTTGTTTATTGATAGTTTTAGCAGCAAGATGACGTGGTTTTTATGGAGCAAACCGTGAAGAAGAAAACAGGAATGTAGATCAGAGCTTTGATCTCTTAGCTTCATGTTGTCAGACAAGTTAATTGATTTAATAAGTCAGTCCAGTAAACAAAAGTTTGTTTTTTATGTATTGCAAAGGATGCAATCATATTTCAGATAACTATGTTTAAATGTCATTTTGGAAACTATTAATTCTGTATTATATGCTTATTTTCATATTACAAAACAAAGTAAAGGAATCCATTTTTTGCAGCAGGTAGCTTTAGAAAAAAACAACATACTAAGAGAAAAGAGAGTCCATTTTAACACAAACAGATGGATTGGCTACTGATCTCAAACTACTCTGAAATGGAGCAGTGGGTTTGTTTTCCTCCTGTGAACAGTTATGCAGATCACATTTGTCCTTTAAGGTGGATGAAATTAGCCAAAGAAGGATTATTAACTGGAACTACAGGCCTCAGGTCCAGGAGTTTAAACACAAGACTATTAACAGCAGTTAAAATGGCCGCAGAGAGTCAGACTTCAATGAGACACAAAATGAGGGAACAACAACAAAGAGGCTTTAGACGACTGTAGAGACGTATTTACTCTGAGACCAAACAAACACGCACAAACACTCAAAGAAAGTAGTGAAAGCAGAGATAAAACGACCAAAAGGTGACTTCGTTATCTACAAAAGAATAAAAATAGATAGAAAATGAACTATACTTCCAAACTGATTTTCTCTTACAGTTTTATATTTTAAAAGGAAGTAGTTTGGATCCAACTGATCTGAAAGGGAAATGAAATGAGTCTAAATGTGACACCAACAGTACTGGAGAAGAAAAGCAGTAGACTGAACCCAGAGTCTTTACCCAACACTTATTAAAGTAGATTATTGCTGTGATTAAGCTGTTAATTCGCTCACTGCATCACATTTACCACCCCAAGATTTAAATGGCCATGTGACACGGCGCCTTCATGACCCTGAAACTTTATCATTTGTATTCTGCTGCTTCACTCCAATACCCCTAAATAAAATTCACAGCAAGCGATTAAATCCAGACCCATTTAGTAAATACTGACCATCTGTGAATGGTTTATCTCAGGCCTTCAGAGACACTGCTGCCAACTTAGTGACTTCAAATCTGACCTTTATAGAGAATGTGAGGGGAAAGCCATAAAACCATTAAAATGAGTCACTGAAAGAAGTTCAGTAAGTTTCTCTGGAAAATGAAGATTTTAGAGAACATAAAAATGATGTTTAACAAAGATAAGCTGAAAACATGCCAATTTTGTACCGTGGCAGCTTCATGTAAAGACAGGGAAGCTGGTCAGAGTTGATGGTGCAACCTACCGCGTTTTGAAAAAAGAATAAGCTAAATTATAAAGAATATATCAAAAGTATTCTGGTTGAATAAAATGTTTCATGTAAAAATAAATTTTAAATATTTTTTCATTCACTTTCAACTTCAATGTATTTTAATAATACTACTTTAAAGTGGACAATCACATAAATCCCAGTAAAATACCTTATATATTGTGATTGCCATGTATAAACATAGATTATAGAGGTAGGAATACTTTGGAAGACACTAAACTAGTGGTGTCCAAACTAGCAAATACACTACATTTATTAAATTAAAAAAATCTATAATATAGTTTACTTTTTTTGTTGTACCTGCTCGTCATTACACTTTTTTATGAAAACTGTATATTATTAAAGATCGAAAACATAACTCTTGAACTCCTGCCTTACTTAAAAAAACTGAATTTCCAAATTTTTGGTAATCATTTGTAATTTTTTTAATTCTTAACTCTTGGTCAGGGGCCAAACAAAATCATTTGAAGGGCCACAAATGACCCCTGAACCCTACTTTGGACATCCTTAAACAAACGTCTGCAAGGCAGACATGGACACCTAAATCACCTTGTTTTTTTCCACCATTCAATAAACAAAATGAGCTAATTTTCTCACGCAAATCTGAATTTAGCCGTTATATTTTAATTTCTGTAGTTACCATGACGATCTAAACCAAGCAGAAGAGCGAAGCACAGGAAGAGGTGCTGAAAACAGTACGGGACGTGGAATAATGAAGGGAAACACGATCTAAAGAATGTGCTCTAACTGATAATGAGGTTAGGAAGAGCTTCTTTTACTTACAACTCCTGGCCAAAGACAAAATGTTTAATCTTTCCTGTCTTTAGAGATTTATCGCGTCACCATTCTTCAGTGGGATTTATACCTCCAGCCTTCCTCACACACACATTCCCTTCCTATTCCCGTCTCCTCTCCTGTCAACTCAACAAATGTGCTGGGCGAGTGTGAAATAAAGGAGATTAAAGAAGTGGAGGCTTGTTTATGCCAAAAAGAAATCTCTCCTGGATTTGTCTGCACGGCTCAAAGTCAGTAGACGCTCCACTTCTTTATTGTGGGCAAAGTTTCAGAAATTAGCCATCAGAGAAGCATGCAGGCTCTTCATGGTTTGTAAACTTCCAACAATGTTAGAAGGATTTACTCCTGGACTTCCTAAACTTCTCTAACAGGTGGGATTAGAGTATCAGGAGAGTCTCTGCAGAAGGAAAGATTAGCAGAGAAATATCACCTGAAGGCTTATAGAGCAATGTAGAGAGACCTCCAAGGTGTCCTCAGAGGACTTTCTGTGTGGTCCATCACTCCTGTTTGTTTTTAAGAGGGAAATTAAAACAGTAATCATGACATTCAGAGTTTGATGTGCAGACTTCCTCCAGGTCTCTCAGGAAGATGAAGTTTGTTCCCCTGTTAACAGAAACCCTGGCAGCCAGAATCCAACAAGGCTGCTGGTGAAGGACCAAAAAGAAAAGCATCAAACTTGTCTCCACAAATATTTACAAGCCACCATCTAAGGAAATCCATGAAAAGTTAAAAGCCCATTATATTTGGAAGACAATAATGTTCATGGCATTGCTTTATTTGCTTCTGAAATTCAACCTTGTCTTTTCTAGCTGTTGAATGAATGTTGTTTTTTATTTAGGAAAAAACAACAAAGATTATAAATATTCCTGCTTCAAAATGAGTCTGAACGATAGGATGCAAACAAGGAAGGATGGGATGAAGGGAATAAGGACACAAGATAGGAAAGAAAAACAAAAGAAGGAAATAAGGAAGGAAAGGTCGCAATAAGTTTTTCTAGGTGATAAATTGTCCCAGTTATTATCGCGATAAACTGTCTTATTGTCATTTTGAGACCATTTTCAACTAATGATGCAAGAACACATTGTCAAAGATTAATTTAATTAATATTTTAACACTGAAACTAGAAGATATTTTAAATAAACAAACAAAACAAATAAAATGGATTATGAAGTCTCCAGAAAAATGGCAGGTTGAGACAAAAACAGCAAACTGAAGACTTTTTTGGTAGAGAAAGAAAGAAAAATGATAAATTGTAAAATGAGTTTTAATTTATGTGATTAATTCATTTATTGATTAATTGTGACAGGCCTAAGCAGTACACAAGGAGGTTTGTGCTCTACAAAAACCATAAAACAATAGATTAATAAAAATAATAAAACAGAACAGAAAAGTCATAATTAAATGCAAATGCATAAAAATACGTTTTAAGAACCGATTTAATCTAGAAAAGCAACTTATTCCAGAAAATGGGAGAAATAAAAATAAATCGAAACTATGTTTAAAATTAGAAACTAAATAGAAACTTTTTTTGTAGCGGTCAGAAAACAGAATGGATGTTAAAGAAAACTCAACCATCCAAGAATGGGCTCAGATCGTAGCGAATATTTACAAAATGGAACAAAGAAACACAACACTTAAAGGTAAACTTATTTCTCAAACAATTAAATAAATGGGAAAAATATGTCAAACAATATTTGTTGTAAATAACTTAGAATATTTGAGGAAAATGAACAAGAATAAAAGACTTTGTGTAATTAATTTCTTTTGTTTGCTTTTATGTGCTTCATTTCTGTTTTTATAAACAAAAATCAGAAAAAGAGTGTTACATTTATTTAATTTACCATGAGAAATTTAAGAGTCACTAGGCGAAGTTAAAAAAAAATACTGACATGAGCTGGAAAGCCACTACAATACGATGCAAAATTATGATGTCTAAACTAAAGTAGAAACTAAAATCACCATGTTGGAAAAACGTGGCGTCATTTTTCCAGCTGTACGGGGGAGGCAGTATCATGATGTGGGAATGTTTTACTTCACAACGTCACAAAACAGATGGAGCAATCAGATAAGAGCATAAAGAGGGATAATCGATCACTAATCAAACGGGATTTTATGAAGTCCTAATAAACTGAATATAAACTTCTGAATTTATTTTGGTTTATGTGAATTTATAGAAGAAAAGTTGATCATAAAAACAAAAGGAGCAAAATGTAGTAGAGAGAGTTTGTTTGTGTAATAATAAGATTTAAAAAAAACTACGTCCAGTTATTGGTTTTCATCCAAAAAATGGATGAAAAACTAAGAAAAATCTGTTTTTCTTTTTACTTCAACCATTAAAGTTAAATTTTTAAGACCAAAATGATTCAGTTTCAGTCGAATCTGTTTCCTACTAAATCAATACGAACCTCCAGTTGTTACCTTCATTTACATCACTTCCTGTTTTCCTGAGTGAATCTGTAAACTGGGTTACATGTCAGCTGAGAGACCTGCTGAGTTCACAAGGTCACTAAAGTAAAGTTGATTTTTTATTCTGACGACGCTCCTGATGATCAATCAGGACCGTCTGTCACCTTGAACTGGAAATCATCCGTCAACCGAAGCTTCTGACGGAAAATGTGGCTCAATCAGCAGTAAAACTAAAGAGATTTGCATTTCCACGGTAACGGAGGATCTACGGGAACAAAACAAGTCCAAAATACTGGCAGGAAATTCATCACTAATAAATGTTTTTATGTTTTTGCAAGATTTGATTTCACATGTTTCACTAAATGAAGGAAAGGCACAAAGAAGATGGATGGAAAAAAGAAATGAATAAAACGAAGGAAGATAAACTGGGAAAGAAAGACGAGGAAAGAAAAAAGTAAGAACAGAAGGACGTCTGAAAGGATAGAAGAAAAAAGAAAGAATGGATGAAGGACACAAGGAAAGACCAAAACACAAGAAAGGAAAGAAGGAAATAATAAAGGAAGGGAGGAAGAAAAAAGGAACAAAAGATGGAAGGAAGGAGATAAAAATGAAAGAAGGAAGGTTGGAGACAAGAGAAAGAACATAATAAAGAAATAAAGAAAAAAGGAACAAAAAGGAAGAAATGCAGAAAAATGAAAAGAAAATGAAAGAAAAAGAAAAGGAACAAACAAATAAGAAAGAAAGAAAGAAAGAAATAAGGGGGAAAAGGAGATAAGAAAAAAGAAGAAAAGCTGTAAGGAAGGACATAAGAAAGAAAAGATGGAAAGAAAGAGTATAATAGAAACAAGGAAAGATGAAAAGAGAAAAAGCGAAGGAACAGAAAAATGACCAGAACAAGAGCAAAAAAGAGAAAGACAAGAGAAAGTAAAGAAAGGAAGAAAGAAAGAAGTAGAAGGATGAGGTGAATAAAACACAAGGAAACAAAGAAAAGTACAAAAGGACGACGTGACAAGATGTAAAGGACACAAGAAGGGAAATTAGGCACAAAGCAGAAAGGAAGGAAAGGATGAAATATGGAAGGAGTGAAGGAAGGAAAGAACAAGAGGAAGAGAGGAGATGGAGATACTTTCAGATTCTCCAGATCTGAAACATAAAGCCTCAAACTCCATCAAATAAACTCCAGATTTAGAGGATTCATTTCCACCTGATCCATCGCTCTTATTGGAGAAAATCAATCACTGATCGCCTTAGAAACACGACTGTATCTGGAAACACAATCAGGTTGATGAATCAGTTTAATATCTGGCCAGTTCTTTAGCTCAACTAAAGAACTCAGAGTTCACCAGCAGGCCGAGCTTTGATGTTCCAGCTCTTCATTAATAGAAATTTGTATTTATACAAGCAGCAAATGGTTGATTTTTACATCTGGGACGTTTACTGAACGTTTCCCAGCCAACCGGATCGTGAATGTAAAACAGTGACCCGCTGAACCTAATAAGCCCAAGTGTTGCCACGGGCAGCGGGGGGGGGGCTTCCCCTCGCCTGATTGGTGGATGCTGGGGAGGCTGCAGAGTGGAGCCAATTTCATGTCTCATTAGCTTCATGCAAACCCAGATTGGACTTCAGATGGGGAGTTTCCTCACATCCTGGTTCCTCCTGCTTGGATGTAAATCAACACGAAATGCATTTCAGAGGTTTGAAATATAAAAGTTGAAGTTGTAACTCTTTACGCACAGCTTGTAGTTTCAAAGTTGCAATACTTTCTAAATATTTTAAAGCTGCAGCATGTAATTTTTAAGGTCTTATCGCCGTCAATCAACCTCATGTATGCGATACTAAATATGCTAATGGTGGAGAAACAACTTACAGTTACAGGAAAGCTGTTTATCCGCCACTATTAGTGGCTATGCTAACAAATTATCTCTTTTTTTTGTTTATACATCTTTTGAAATATGTAATGGACATTTTTGAATCATTTTAATGATGCTAATAAGCTTTGTGCGCAGTAAAGGTTACTCTGCAGCTGCAAGAACAGATAAATAAAAGTCAGATCTGTCTGCTGAGAAACCAGCTTTCACTGTTTGTCTTCCTGTCCTTCAGTATAAAAGAGTTTTTGACCTTGTTAGTCAGAGCTGACACTATTAAGGAGAGCTTACGTTTTACAGTGAAAGCTCTGTGTTACAGTCTTTGACCCTAAATAAACCTTAGACTGCTTCCATAAACACTTTCCTCCTCAACAAATTGTTCTAGACTTAACTAAAGACAACAAACTGCTTCAGAATCCATATTAAAGTTTGATATTTAACAAAGAAATATGACGGTTTTAAAATGGTTGCGTCACTTTTTCAATGCTCTTTTAATACCAGATGGAGACGGATCCACTTTATTCCTCATTACTTCAGGAAACAGTTGGTTTCTAGCAGAGCAAATGCAGATCACAACATGTTTCAACTTTCACAGGATTAAAGGGAAAATATCACAGCTATCTCTCTGTCAAAGCTAGAAGGATGATCTAATTCACACTACAATATTCTCTGATTTTCTGGGGAATATTACTATAAAGATTTTTGTTTAAAGTATTTGCAGCTTGGGAAGCTACGCTACATATCAGTAGACATTTCAGTTTAACATTGTTTCTGATTTTATTAAATCTCCATCCGTAAATATTGCCCAGCAGCCTGAATGTCAGATTATGCAGAAATACTATAATGCAGGATCAAGGATGTCAACATTTTGTAATAATAACTATTTCATGTGGCTCCGTATCTATCTGCAGTGTTTGTTTGTATGGAGTGTTTTGCGCCGCTCTGCTGTGCACACAGACACACACTCTGCATGCAGTCTGAGCAGCCAGTCACTTAGTGACTCAGCAAAAGTCAAAGCCCCCTCCCTGCTCCTTCTTCTTCCCTTCATACCGGCAGCATAAAAAAAAAACGCGGCTCTGCGGAGGCGAAGCGAGGCCTCGTTTTATCTTGAGTTGTGAACTTCTACGCTGAGAAGAAGCAAAGCACAGAAGCAGCTCATGCAGCAACAACACAAGCGACTGGAACGCCACAGCGCTACGAGCATGCAGATGAGGAGAGGACTCACAGCACAGTGGATGGAAGCACAGACGTTAGTGAGAAAGACATAATCAGAGACATACTGTGGTTGAAAGGGTGGTTGGGCGGCTGTTGTAGGTGTACCTACAGTAAACGGTAAAAAGAAGTCTCCTTTGCTGATTCGAAGGAAATAAAGGAGTGACATGAAAGGCAATTTGTGACATTTAACTAAACTGAGGGCTGATTGATTTTCTCTCTCTTCAGCCCAAAGTAGGAAACAGTTTCTACAGATTTTCATTCATCCCTTCAGGTCTCTAAGGTTGTTGATACACCCACAGCAGATGTTCCAAGCATGAAGGACCTGGCGACTTGCAAACATCAAAAATCCAAACAGTTGATCCAAGATTTGAAGGAGGAGGAGGATGATACTCACAGGTAGGCCGCCTTGCCCTCCTCCATCTCTTTGCCTTTGCCGCTGGTTGCCGTCTTCTTGCTGCAGAGCGTGCGAGTGATGCACATGAGCAGGCCGCAGTGGCGCAGGAAGAAGCAGCTGACGTCCACCAGCACCAGCAGCAGCAGCAGCGCTCCGAGGCCGAGGCCCACCACCGCGCCGAGCCCCAGGCCGCTGAACAGGGATTCTGCTAAGGCAGGGAACACACAGACACACACACCTGTTAGCTGACTGGTTCTGGTTCGAACCGTCATCCTCAGGGTCAAACTCAAGACCAACTTCCATTTTCATCACCTTGCAAAAGACCTAAAACCAAGCAAGTAAAGTAGATCCACAGCTTTACGTGTATTATAGCAACTGGAGGCAGAAAATGGAGTCAATTTCTGCCAAAAACTCTGGAGGAAATTTGACACTTGAAATTTAGAATTTAGTAGAAAAATTCTAAATTCAAATCCTGTTATAATCTCATTAATCTAAAAGTGTCAGATTCTTTTCCAGCAAATTCTCAACCTTTCAAACTCAGACATTTCCATCTTTTTTCTGGAAAATTTCTGACATTAATCTCAAAATTTCAATGTTTTCTTGCCAAATTTGAATCAGTTTTCAATTGCAGCTGGGGGCCGCAGAGAATCAGTCCAGGGGCCACAAAAAGCCCCCGTGCCGCACTTTGGACACCTTTCCTCAAACTGTGGTCTGTAAAGTGCTGCATGTGAATAATATGTACAGTTAGCTTAGCAAATGATTGTGTTTAGTAGGAATAATAATAGATAAGCAGCTTAAGACAGAAAATAAAAGTAGTTTAATATTTTAATTTCAGGTTGAAGTTTGTTAAATGGGCTTAATGGTCCTCAGTTTGAAAAACACTATAAATACAACAGTTGTTTAACAATCCAATCAAAGCATTTTTTTAAATCTATTTATTGCTGGTATCAATAACAGTTATTTTTTTGTGAAAATTCATGTGAAATTATTAGAAATCTTTTGCACTGATGCGTCATTATTAGTTTATTGTAGTAATAATAATAATAATAAAAAAGATGCCAACTCCCACCTGCAGGTGGCAGTGTTTCTTACTACTCTGCTGCCTCAGCTTTACAGGTTTTTGTCCGTGAGCAAAATGGCGAGTAATAAAAAGTCAAATTTATGAGCGTAAATATTGCAAAATTAGCACAAAATCACAAAAACAATCATGGAATGACCAGAGAGAAATTCTGAAAATTCTCCGAAATTCTATTTCTGAAAACCGGTCAATCTGTTCGGGTTCAGTTACTTTTAATTCATCCTTATTTTGTTCTTTTCCCTTTCAGATAAATGTAGTTACTGATATTAAAAATATGGCTTCGTTTGGGTTCATTCTAGTCACAAAACGTTCCCGTTAAGCTTGTAGGGTTATTTATTGGCTAGTCTTTTGTTTTGTTTTAGGGATTAAATGTTGGTAGTTGAAGTAAGCTTGAGAAATACATAAAAGACTTTTTATTCTAGTTAAAAATTAAAAGGATTTTGAGGTTTTATTTCAGATAGATTGTGAGTAAATGAAGCACACAAGGCTACAAGCGTCTGTGTTTTTCTTAAGAAAGGAAAAGCGGGAGGTTAAAGTTAGGTGTTGGAGTCAGCAGGGAGTCTCTGCTGCTGAAGGACGATCCTTCTGGTTCCTGCAGAGCCGAGGCTGAAGGCCACAGCCCTCGCTATACAGCCATATACTTTACACAAATAGAGATAACTGCAATGTAAGAAAGGAAAAAAAGAAAGTAGAAACTTTCTCAGAATGACTCGAAGGTCAATGAATTCCTTCGAACAGAGCTGGAGAGTTTCCAAACTAATCCGCGATTCTCAGTGGAGCCTGGAATAATCTTGAATATTAGCGTGAATCCCACAAAATCTCCTCCAAAACAAATCAATTTCTGCCTTACAAAGTTTCCGCTACTTAGGATTAAAGTTTCAAAGACTTGAATAAATAAGGAAAAGGAGATCTGCGACAATCCAAAAATCTTTTTGTAGTGGCGATTTAGGTCTTTTGATTTGTTTTAAAACCTTTGGGTTTTTCCAACGACAGAACGTTTGCGGGGTTGTGTGTGCCCTCCGGCCTGCATCTTCACTCAGCTTCATGTGGCAGCCGCCTGCATCTCTGCAGGGGAGACGTAGTGCACATTTCCCAACTCCACAGAGCATCATTAACATGCTGATGTTTCAGCCTGAATCCTTCGTTTCACAGCTTGCAGCCAATAACAGGTTCATGTGGGGCAGAAACTCGACTTTTTCAGGCAGGGAAAAAAACACAGCGTGCTCGGAGAAAGCCAGTGATGGATTGAATTAATAAAATAAATACATCAGGGTAGGACAGTGCAGTGCAGCTCCCATGGGGCAGGAATGAATAGAGCCAGAGCCTTAAGTGATCCTGGGGTTGAGCAAAGTGAAAAGAAGCAGCGAGGACGGCTGGAGGTCAGCGAGGCTGGGAGTAATCAGTGATTGCAGATAGACTCAACCTACCTGTTCAGATAAAGCTTCCAGTCAGAGGCTTAGCTTCTCTCTGTTTGTGCTGGAGGACACCGGCCTGCTTTACTCACTCCATTTCTACTCTGTTTGCTATTTTTGCTGTGGTTAACCTTGTGCTCCCTCTTTGTTTTCTCCTTTTATGGAAAGTATTCGACTCAGTAGCTGCGTTTTCATTACAAATATACATTTATGTTGTGGTGTTTCCATTAAATAAGTCATTAAAAATCATGGCAGCAGTTAATGTAAACAGCTACATTACTTTATAATCATGATTCAGCCAATCAGAGGAGACTTTGGCGTCTTATACAGGCAGCTACGTACGCGGCGGCATTTTGGGGAAATGGTAGTCGGCCATTTTATTATATAACATTATCTTCCTACAACTTCCTGTTGTCGTCTTCTTTGTTGTTTCTGGCAGTAGTAAGTCATGATGTGAATTTTGCGAAATACATCTATTTTCATACAGCTGGAAAAAACAAACTTTCTTTTACAGAAAAACATGATTTTTTTTTTCAAAATCAGCATGTTTACTTTGAGCAAATTTATTTCATAATTTCAATTTGAGCAATTTTATGGTTGGCAGAAATGTAGCCAGTGATTTTATCTAATCAGACTGGAATAATCTGGATTGAACTGGATTAGGATCCAGTTCAATAACAGTGGAACGTAACTCAGTTTATTTAAGGAAAATTTGTGTTTTTACAGATTTTTTTCCTAAAGTTTTACAAATAAAATGCAGCTTGGTTGTTATTAGCATCTCTGCTAGCGCTAAAACAACTTACATCGAGTGTATTAATCCATATTAAAATATATTTGGTTACAGTTATAACACTCAGGGTCCACTGTACATTTAATTTTATATAAATACTACAAAAATTAATTAGCTGGAGAAACATTTTCTGGTGTATTCAGTAGTTTGTCAGTCAAAGAAGGAGAATTAGCAAAAATAATCCAATGAGGGTCAATATTCCAGAACTTTCCACTAGCCGCTTAAATCCTGATAAAGTTGTTGGTGCGAGCAAAATTGAGCAACATATTCAAAAAGAGGATGAATGTTGGGTTTGAGCCCTCAACAAGACAGGAGGAGGTGATATCTAATTTTGGACGCCGTCCAACGGAAAGCAAAACCCAGAGGGATCACTGTAAACAATTTCAAGGTCCACAAAACAACTTTATAGACGTTATTAACGCACAAAACAAGAATTACGGAGGTCAAAATATGTGCAGCAGAGGCCACGGTAACCCAAGGAGAAAGATCTTACAGACAGGTTTTAATATGCAACCAGCAGTGGATTCCCCCCTTCAGGAGTTCAAAGTAATTAACCCTGAACATTGCTTTTGAACTCAAACAGAGGCAGAGAGGCTTTAAGATTAAAAGCCTGAAATTCAGTGAAACAGGAGCGTTCCTACGGGACAATGTCAGGATCACAAGGGTACTGTTGACATTTGGAGCTGGGAAGGAAAGCAACAACACGAATCAAGAAATACAGCAAAAAAAAAGGTTTAAAATTCTGCAATAACATGTTGGATTACCAATAAGAGATCCAAAATAATCACAAACGACAAAATTAAACATTCAAACATCAGTGGATAACTGAGAAGGAGGAGAGAATTTCAAATCAATCTATGGAATATGCAGAAATGAAACAAAAAAGGACAAAAACAAGCAAGAAAAGCCATAAATAATGATCCAAAATTGAGAAAACATTGTTAAAGGTGAGCTGTCACTTTAAATCCAAATAAGCTGCTGCTGGACACCCCCCCCCCAATTCAATGTTTACATTTGCACATGAAAATGTCTGCAAACTGATGCGTAATTTGAAAAGCTGAAGTGGAGCCTTCTGCACAACCAGCAAAAATACAGGAAGAGTTTTCTGGATGATACGTCAACAACAAAACAACTGAGAAAATGCTCAGGAACTCAGATTGGGTTGCTAGGTAATGGGCGGAGCTCCACTGGTGTTGCTAGGTAACAGGCAGTGCCTGCTGATTTGTGACGTTACGTTCATTTGTGACGTTTTTGAAACGGCCCATTTTCCAGACACCAAATAACTTTAACTTATTGCCTATTATTGTTTTTTTAAGCCAAATAAGAGTTAAAAAATGTGCGAAATATGAATGTTGAATAATATTCAAAACGATTCTAAAAATGAACACATTTAGTAGTTGACCTGGTGCATGTCTTGTTCCTCGGTGCAGAACCTGATTGTTCCTGCACCCACAGTGGAAACCTGAACCCAGATGACTGTCATGTCTGTGGCTTTGTTCCCGACTCGCAGCCGAAGCTTCAGACAACAGAGCCTGGCAGCGATCCCAGGCACACAGAGACTGAACCTGGTGGCAAACGGAGCTCTAATTAAAACTCTTTGCTTTTCCACGAAGCAGAGCAGCGTGGGATTTGCGACTTCAAGACCAGATCAATTTCTTTTTTCACTGCCACAGGCGGCTGTTTTCTGTTTTACCCTTTTGAAGGTTGATTTGAGCTAATTTGGCTGCTGAAGCTGCAGCAGATTCAGCGGCAGTAAACAACACCTCAAGCATTCCCGTTTTCCAAAGTCGAAAAGAAACACTGAGCAAATACTTTACTCAGTTATCGTCAGTCTGCTGCAGATTTAAGTTAAAAAAAATAAACCTAAAAAAATCTCTAAAAATGTTCTTGATAAGTTTTGTCATTTAGCCAAATTTTAGAACTATGTTGCAATTTTCCTATTATCTAAGAAATAGCTTTTTGCGATACGCCAAAACTCATAATTACTTCAGAAAATGTACATTTTTGTTAAACTTTTCACTGATGGGATAATGACGCATAACGGTCCTTTCTGTACTGGAATCTACAGGCTAACTTTACCTGAGTAGTTGTTTATCGTATTGCGATTGGTGTAATTTTAGATTATGCCACACTGTGTCACTATTGGCTGTAATTTAAAAAACAACAACAACAACAAAAAAAGATGGCTTCCCACATGAAAAAAAGATGAGCGCAGTGGGAGAGAGTCGGAACCGACACAACTTCTGAAGGATCTATTTGTGCTCTCAACATTTCTCTCCAGAAGACTTTGAGTCATTTGTACGAGCAAAACTGACAAAGGCTCTTACAGGTGATTGTTACCTTAGCGAGTTAAAAATAAACGCCGTGCCGAAGGTTTTTATCCACAAAGCATCTAAACCGCTCTGCCGCTGGAGCAAAAAGCGCTGGAAGCTCTGTTAAATGCTGACAGAGAGTAAACAAAAACTAAACCACCTACAGTCTTATTACTCTATTGTTTTTACATCTAAAATACATATTTCTCACATAAGGTCTATTGCTACAATCATGGATCCTTTGAAATAAACACCTAAATTAAATCAATCTGTGTGTAATAAACCTCTACAATATGAGGCCCAAAACTGGAAAATAATGTTTTTATATATAAAAAATCTAAAATATTGCAGCTCTTGCCTCACAGCTTATTTTCCTCAGCAGTGCTACTCAGTTATGTCGAACATGTTTCTATTTTAAATCCCTCAACAGGGGGAGTGGTTGTCTCCACTCCGCTGCGTCTGTGGTAACAGTTTGTAGCACTGACCAGGCTGCAGCACCGTTTCTTATTTCATGCTCTCTGGCCGGAGGTCAGTCGGCTAGAAACAGCCTGAACGCTTCCCTGCTTGACGTTTTTAATCACATCTACATTTCGGACTCAAAGCAGCAATGGAAGAAACTCAATCTGGCAAACTAATGCCGCCTGACGGCTGTTTGTTGATTTCAAAGAGAGATAAATGGAACATTTTCTGCTGCTGTCAAATTTATTTGGCTGTCAATTTTCAATTTCAGTTCACAATGTAATTTAGCTTGTCTTCCGTCATCTATAATTTACTTCAATTCATGACAGAGCAATAATAACCATCATTATTACCGTCTTCTCTGTCATTTCTTTCTATTCTGCTAATATTGCTGAAAAACCTCTTTTCCAACTTGACACAAAAAGTTTGGCCTTTTTCCCAATTCAGCCTTTATTTTGTCGTCATATTTTAAACATTTTTCTTGTCAACATCCATCGTTCTCAGTTGTTACTGTTATATAAGTCGACTTCCTGTTGCTGTGGTTAGGATATGCGTTAAAAGGACACTATGTAAATTTTAGTAAACACTAGTAGATCACAGAAAAAGAAAATTTATTGACTTTTAATGTTTGGTAGTTACATATGCAGGTCCAGAAAACCAGAAAAAACATTTTTCTTGTTTGTAATATAAGGTCTTCCTACGCAGTTCCTCTTGATTCTCATTTCCCTTCAGTGCTGTTTGGGATTTCTCTCATTGATTCTGATTTCTGAGGATGAATTTCAACGGCACCAGTCAGCAAAAATAAGGAGGAGTGAACGATGTAAAACGATGACATTGATTTTAGAATTAGATTCCATTATTGTTAGGTTCTTGAAGTTTAGAAAATCTGTGAGCGCTAATCGCTCGTCTGTTTACCACAGTCCAGCAGCTGAATGCATATAAATGTGGTGGAAACGACATGTTGAACATTAAAGGTAACATGTTGAGTTATTTTGGCTTCCAAAACTGCATTTTCTTTAGAATACTTTAGATATTCAGACAATTTTCTGCTTATAATTTGAAGTAAAGTTCCACAGATAACTCTGTAATATTGAAATGAAACTCAAACATTCACAACTGAAAGTATCACCTTGTTTATTCAAGTGTAGGGTGTCCTAACTTTTCTCCCACTGCACTGGAAACCTCCTGCTTATTCCATCAAATACTGATTTCTAAACTCTTCCTGAGTTAAAACATCAGTGTTGTTGAAGTTGTTTTTTTTGCATTATTTGAGGTGTGAAAGTGCTGCATGTTTTCCGTTATTTTTCTGCAAATAAAGACAAATTTTTTGCTTGGAATTTCAGAGACATGTTCCCAGTAGTTCATAGAATAAAAGAACAATGTTCATTTTACTCTAACATACCTATAAAAAAAACAAGTTAAGATTAGAGATCAAAATGTGAACATTTATTTGAAATGACAGAATATTTAATGGGATGTCCTACTTTTCAGAGTGATTGACTTTTAACAGACCAGTTTGCAAATTTAGACATTAAGGCAACAAAGATCAATTTAAATGGATGACTGTTTTTGTGTTATCATGTCAAGGCAAAGACTATAAGCAGGAAATCGTTTGGAGTTTTCTCAAACTTCCCCAGAATGGGAACGCAGCAGCCATTAATTCCTATTTCTCTGCTCTATTAACCCCTTTCCTGGCTTCCTCTGATTACTTGTTGATCTATAGGCTTATTAGCAACATTATTCAACAGCCAGACATCCAAGAGCCTGGGTGGCACCTGAAGACATTCATATACATCTCTGACAATAACATCTCGTTAGGCCTGACCCGTGATTGACTGTCTATAGATTGGATCTGCGAGGAACTGACTCAATTAATAATGACCAGACGAGAGCTCATTGATTGTGACATTAGTGGGGATAAACATGATCGTTAAGGGATGGCTGTAAGGATTCATTTGCATGGCTCAGTGTGATATGTGATGAGGAGGCCTGAGGGGGAAACTTTCTTTGAGGAGGGCCTCAGAAAGCGAAACTTAATAATTAAACTCGGCTCGGTTTGAAGGAGAGGGATGAGTCGTCTCTCTTTTGTCAATTTCCTCGGAGGAAGCATTCGATCCCCAACGAAACTCGAGAGCACTCAAGAGCCGGCGAAGAAGTAATGATAAAGCATGGGAAATTACTCCGAACGCACAAGCATATGGCATTTTTAACAATCTACCTCAAAGGAAAAGATTTGGTCCACTTTTAGTAATCGCTGCTATCTGTTCGAGAAGAATCAAGACCTTGATCTTCGTGGCTAAAATCTGATCTTAAAACAGCCAGAAAAACAGAAATATAAAAGAAATGTTGACAGCAGAGCTGCTGCCGAAATGCGTCCTGGAACGTCGAAATGCCTTCAACTGTTGCTAGGCAGGTTTCTTGAACATGAGTTGATCCTGTACATTTAATTATCATGCAGCTTTTTGACGCCATCTTCTCAATAAGGTCCAAAATCTCCAATAAACTCTTTGCTGACTCTGCGCCCTGAAGAATTAAAGCAGTTTTAAAGGTAAATGGGTTTCCCACCCGGTACCAGCAAGGGTTGTCTAATAAAGTGGTCAGTGAGTGTATATTAAGGTGAAAAATGATAGGTCTTCGCTTGGTTTCTTTTCATTATTCCCTCCTTGCATATTTAAATTTTTAATACTCAAATATTAAATTAACAGTCATAGCTATGGCTAATTTAAAACCTCATAAAATCTTTGGAAACTCAAGCATAAAGCTGTAAAATCCATTAGATAATGACTTCTTTGGATGGAAATAAAGAGATAATCATGGCTAAATGAACCGCCAGCCTTTCCTTTTGGTAGCTTCCTCCCAATAGTGCAGTTTGATTATTTTCTCTGCTCTCTACTGAGGAGACGCTGAGGTCATAAAGAGATGGACGCACTGCGAATACACTCAGGTGGGTTATGATGTGTAAACAATATTCAGCTGATTTGAAGGGATCAAAATTAGATCACCTCAGTTGTAAGAATGCGCCACCATCTACTGAAGGGTCTGTGCCTTACCAGGGGCACGAAACCCCCAAAACCTTTAAATTGTTGTTCTGGGTTCTGTTCCTCCAGTTTGGAGGGACGACTCTACATGTTCTGAGTTGTTGTCGGTGCTATCTAATAAATGCTAACTCACAGCCATGCTGAGCGTCAACATCTGATGAAATTATCGCTTGTGTGTTCTGGTTGATTCGCTCCAAACCAATATATGGAAACGTGGCTAATTATCTTCTTATGCAACATTTTAAAAGTTTGCATGACGATTGGATGGAAACAAACACTGACAGATGTTTTGTGTTAGTTTCTGTGGTTTGAGCTTTGTTTTTGTTGTACTGCCCTATGGTGTACCACAGGGCTCCATTGTTGGACCTTTGCTTTTTCACCTGTTGTTAAAACCATAACATGTCTTTTCATTTTTATGAACATAATTTTCATGTCTATTTCCCCTTGCAAATGAGAAAACACTCTAATCCCATAAACATGAACGTTCTGATGCTCAGTTCCAATTATTTGCTGAAATCTGACCTTTTTTTCTGTGGTTGTTCATATTGGTGAAGAAGAGGAATCAACAACGGACGCCTCTGTTTAGATTTTAAAGTCAACAGTATTATTGCGAGACTGTACCAAAGAGAAGGAAGTTAATAAAAATAACACTGGGTGCTTAAGCCATTGTTTTCATCCAGATGTACAAAATCCAGCTTCTTCTGGTGCAGATTTATGACGTAAAAGTTGGATAAAATGCGACATGACTGTTCCGATTGAGAATATACGATTTAGTATCACATATGGAAATGAAGGATTGGAACTGGGACATTCAGCCTGCCAGGAAAAAGTCAAATATGAGCAAAAACAAAATTAAAAATCACATTTTTCCTGTAATGTAATTCAACAAAACCCCAAATATTAATGTTTAATTTTTGGCACCATATAAAAAACACCAATGATCACAAATCCAGGAGTAAAAGTAGAGCCTCTCCTGAAAATGAGCAGCTAAGTGAACTCAGTGTGAAGTCTTGTTTTAGCAGTAGAGGCGTTTAGCAAAGATTAAATGTGTTTATCTCGCAGCAGTCTAGAGACAGTAATCCTTACTTTTATCACATCTCTGCTCAATTATTGTAATGGATTTCTTTTCCAGGCTGCTGTTTCTTGCTTACGGCTTTTATTTTTATGTTTTTACCTTCATTCTTTCAATTTTTGCTACTTTGTTTGCTGTGCAGCTTGTCGCTTCCAAAAATAAATGTGATTTTGATCTCTAGGTAGATTTCAAACTTCAGGAAGTTGACTTTTTGAAGGTCAGTCTGCAGCACAGGAAGGTTTTACGTCCCAACACATGAAGCCACTGCCATCTGGTGAGGTGGGTTTTCCTCTGATTGAGTCGTCCCGACAGACCAGCTGTCCTGCCAGTTAAATTGAGGAAGCTAAGCAGGAAACGGCGCATGTTGAGTTGCCTGTTCATCAGAATGTGATGCTGCAGAGGATTTATTCCAGACTTGCTGAGAACCAGCAGCTATCTCAGCCTAAATATAATCAGCGAGCGTTTACACCTTGTGATGGTTTGCATTCCCATCCCCAGACTGCTCTCCAGTTCAAAACTCCTTAATAGCTGTAAACTGACTCTGCTTGTGCATATTGGAGCTGCTTGTTGTGGCTGATAGTCGGTACTATTGCATATCAAACTTGATGTTTGGCTCATTTTTCTGCTTTTCAGGATGACATTGATATCGTCTCTTTGGAGCTGCGCTCAGAAACTCAATCCTCTGATCGCTATGGGATTATCTGCTCTATGAATAAATAAGTGGGAACACATCAGCTGGGATTTTATATCATACTGGTACACCAGTGAGTACATTACAGGCATTATTATGTTGACTGCGGCATATTTTACACAAAGCAAACAAACAGAAGTCTTTGATTACAGTTCTGTTTACAGTTAAATCCCCGTCGTTCCGTTTGCATCAATCCCCCAAGACGTTTTGATTTACATGCCTGATAATCAGGGAACTGGCTTAGAGGCACGTTAAGCCGCAGATGGAGTTTTTATCTTGGTACTGGTTGTTAATCGGAAAAGAAATGCTTTTTCATCAGAACTGAAACAGATTCTCACAGGGATGCAGTCTTAGTAAGTACATGCTCTGTTCATATTAGTGTTCTTTCAAACGAATGATAATGCGTTTTAAAATTATTCACATTACCTCAGGTGAATAAAACAACACACATGGACATTTTTGCTTATTTTAACTGTACAAAGTTCTTTAAATGTCCAGTGAGTAAAATAAAAATGTTCCCATTTCTCCATAACTGGAACTTTCAATATCTAGCAAGTTATTCTCGCAATTTACCATCTATTAAAAGACTGTTTCATCAGATTAAACTGAGGTAAAACCTGCTTCCTGCAGCGGCGGGAGTGAAATTACCGTAATAACCTGATATTGGATAGAAAGCGCAACGTCTCCCCTTTCAGAAACAGTTGAAATATTTCAGATAGCGCAAAGTTTTGTGGAATTACGGTACTGCAAAGTTGGCTTGTAAAAATGTGTTGTTGCCGATTTAAGCTAGTGGCTAATCGTCAATATGCTCACAAACCACATAATATCTTAAGCTACAGAACTCAACTGTGGAGTTCCTCAGGGTTTTGTACTTGGACCTTTATTATTCTTCCTTTAGCGAGTAGAAAAAAAGAAGTAACTAATCTTTCTTATCCTTTGACAGATGATATTAATCTGTGCTGCTTATTGAGGTCCTCTTGAATTAAGTTAGCATGCTAACATGCTAACGTTACAAAAATCCTAACACTCACAGAACATTGTTGTGATTTTCAGACACTTTAAATGCTAGAAATGGATCAGAATAATTTCCTATGATGCATTTTTATACAATAATAATAATAAAAACTGGCTAACTGATAATAGTTGGGCTTAATACTCAAAAATGTTTGAGCGTTTTTCCCGCTACGATAAATAAAGTGAAATAGATTGATATCAAACTAGGAGTTACAGTCTGTTCAAACTACCTGACTAAACAAAAATATGTGTTTAAAATATTAAAATAGGAAGCTCTGACAGTATTTTTGATTCACTGGGATTACTTCCTGAAAATACCAACAATAAAAAAATAATAAAAGGTTTTGCTCAAGCTCTTGGAAAAGAGAAAAAAGCCTGTCAAGATCATTCTCCCCTCCAAGTGCTTTGATGAGATTATTACAAAGAAAATCCATCACGGCTGTTTCAATCAAAGCCTCTTTATGACGCATGACGCAAAAAATAAATAAAATAAAAACAAAAAGCGAGGAGAAAGCCAGGAAATAAATGCAACAGCCGCAACAAAGCTGAGCGCTGGCAGCGGCAGAACGAGTCAAGAAAACTCAGACATCCAACTACTTCATTTTCTGCTGGCACAAGCCAGCTGTAAGTACCTTGTTTTATTTTACAGTTATGTATTTTTTAAAGCTGGATGGAAGATTTAAAAGTGACCAATTTGTTCTGGTTTCTCCATTTTTCCAAGATGGAAACAGTTTTAAAGTTAAATGGATTTAGAAGAGCTTCCTAAATTGGCTTCTGTGTATTTATTTATAAGAAATAAAAAGTGTAAACCAATAATCAGTGTCTCCTGACCCATCAGAGGCCCACAGCATCACAGATCCACCACCAAACTTAACACTGTGTCTGAGCTGCAAGTTTCTATCATTTCTGTCTTTGATTCTCACTAAATGCAGCTAAAATTAGAGTCAAAAAAGACTTTTGATTTGCTTCAAGAAAGATTTAGAAAGCCGTTTAGTGGTTCAGGAAGGGGAAGCAGGCACCAAGACGTGAAGGTTTTTTGGGATTATAAAACTTTATATGAGTTAACATTGCTATATTTTATTGAAAGTATGTAAAACATCCAAAATGACACAGAGATGTACCTGGAATAAAATAAAAAATGTATTATATTTTATAAATTTGAGTCAATTTTGTATGAAAAAGAGAAAATTTGTGTTTTCCTAACAAAAGATGGTGGACAATTTTGCTCTTCTTCTCTGTGGAACATTTGTTCTTTAAATTAAATAGAACATTTTCATCCACACTTCTTCCTTCCACTCAACTTTTCAGTAATATGCTTGGATACTTCTGTTTTAAAATCTATTTTTAAAAAATCCTAACACTTTTCTACGGACTCCAAATTGACTCAGTTGCACCTGGTGGGAAAATAAAAAGGAGTAAATTGAAAAGGGAATCAAGGGCTATTTTGCAATCAGCACATTTTTCTCCACAAGCAGGAAAAGAACGAAAAGTATGCAACCAGTTATAAACTGAAATAGTATGGAGGAAGAAGTGAAAAAAGAAGCAATTCAATACACGACAAATGCATAATACATAGGAGGAGAATTGAATAGAGAAGATTACTTGGCGAGAGGCAGAGGGCACATACATGTGGACTCAGTTTGTTTCATTAGGTCTGCAGTCGGGTCTTTATACGGCTTGGCGGATGATAAAAACAAGGCAGCAGATTGGACCTCAAATGGAAGTGGCGGATGTTTCACATCTAATATCGCTGATTGATTCTGAAGAGAGTTCTCCAGCGTCTAACCTGATTTAAAGGAGCAGGAAACGACGAATCCGCAGCGTTTTCCATAAAAAATAAACTGATTTTGGCTGGAAATATGAAGAATGATGTTTTAACAATGTTAAACTTTAACAGGACCTGGGGTCGGTTTAGCTGGACTACCATGTTGGAAATGGTTGTTTTTTTCCAGGCTCTCTGCTTCGATTCCCTGCTGTTCGCTAACAAGAGACGACAGCCAATCGAAGTGACCCGCCTTCAGCTCAACACTTCCCAGCTCCTGTTTTCTGGCGGAAAAGCGAGCCCACACTCCGGCGGGCCGTTTAGCCGCCGCAGTAATGACAGAGGCAAACACTGGCTGGATCCAAACCGGCACAAATAGACGCGGTAAAAGGCAAAAACGAAACAAAACGCTTTAGTTTCCCAGCTGATTTCTTAAATGTAGCGGTTAGATTTTGATATCAGATAAAGACAAGATGAGTAAATAATGATTCATTTATCAAGGGGAATGTAAGAAGAAGAAAAAACTGTTACTTATAACTCCCTGGTCATCTCTTTTTAGGAAGCTTGATGCTAAAAATTTAAATTCTACGTACAAAAAGAAGAAAACTGGACTTTTTTTAAAGAGGTTTCATCTCCAGTTCAGAAACAAATATAGAAATTTGACTAATGTGGAAGCTAAGGTCATATAAGGTCATTAAAATGGTCGTTAATGAGACGACTTTGCTGCTATATTATGATCTGTGAAGCTATTCTGCTTCGTTTATTTGAGAGACACCAAAAATAAAATTTTAAGTGGAGTTTGGAGAATATTTTAAAAATAGAAACAGGAAGATCAAACACAAATCTTACTGAGTATTTTGATCGACTTTATAGGTAAAATAACCTGCTAATTTAACTAGTATTTTCTTTACAAACAAGATCCAACCTCTTGCTGAAAAGTTACTTGTAAGTTCACACTAGTGTACTAAGATATTTGCACTTGAAATTAGAGAAAAGTACTCTGTAATATTTAGTTTTTCTGGTCATATTTCTGCTGCGTTGTGAGACTTGCTTTCAGTTCTCTGAGATGTTTCTTTTCTTTTGTTCGTCAGCGAAGTCGAAAAGAAAAGCAACATTTCACAGTAAAGTTCAGAAGCTCTTTCAGGGTTTTCAGAGTGGGGCACGATGTTTACCTTTATCATGCTGTTACCTGTAATGTCGGGCTTCTGTGGCATGAAGAACTGATAGAAGGTGGGCTCTGATAGGCCCTTGACGTTGCGGGCCGTGATTTCCACTTCATATCTCGTGTTCCACTGCAGCGGCTGCAGCATCGCAAAGTCGTTAGCTCCTGGAACCAGCTTGGTCATCCACTGTTCCTCTTTATCCTGCAGGAAAGGGATCGAAAAATAAATTACAAATCAGGGTCAAAGCGTGTTAGCTTGATAAACAACAGGTTGGGTTTTAATCCTGTCTCCCTTTACTCCTCTGGCCAAATGCGCTTGTGTTCCAACCTGGCAACCCATCCCACCAAATCAAGCTTATTGGAGGCAGTCAGCAGTTCTGATTGTTAAGTGGAAGGAAAAAAACACGGTTTAAATATTTTTTACAATTAAATATCCTTAAAAGAATGAATCCTGATGTGGAATATTTATTTTCTGCTGCAGGAGAATATTTACTCTACTTTACTTTCTTTCTTTTTTCCTAAAATTAAATCCTTTTCTTTTACACAAATTATGAACCTGAAAACTTTATAGACTTTCGTATTTTTTATTTTTCTAAGAATCATTTCAAGCTTCTGCCCTTGAGCTGCCTGTTTAAAAAGTGACACAAAGACAAAGTCGCAACATCTTGATATCAAGATGACAGAGTATATTCATAAATAAATACTGTTTATACTATAAAAACAAATTATGTTAACTCAGAAAATACTGAAATATGTTGCTAAAATATGTACTTATTAAACAATACATTTAAAATCACATATGTGACTATTTAAACTGACAATTTTTTATTATTCCCAAAGATAAATTAAATGGCTGGCTGTGGGCAGGAAGGATCTCCTGTACCAGTCTGTGTTACAGGGCATCTAAAGACGCCTCTGACTGAAGACACTCTGTTTCATGAGTTGTCTTTAATTTCCTTGACTTCATATTAGGTTTGCTTTCCTCTTTTTGATAAAACTCTGCTTTGAGATGGCGGCCATCTTGGTCAGGTCACAGGGAATTCATTCTAGAGGCAGAGGGAATGCGTAGAATAAAAGATAAGAAGAAAAAAATGACAAAAATTAATACGCTTTTATTTTAGATTTTTTTCCTCTTTCTTTTTCTTCATATTCCACATTTATCTTTGTGTTCCTCCATCATATGAAACACACCACAGCTTTATTTACAGCGCTGTGGCGTCTTTAACCCTTTTGTTCCACATTTAATCTGAACCACCATTAAAACAGACAAGCAAATCCTGAGAGACGGTTTGTCCTCTCGTTAAAATTGTAAGCGAAACAAGATGTGAAAAACAGAGATCTGCCAGCAGAACATTATTCATTTAAGGAACCAACTCAACCCAGCAGCAAATCAATCCAGCCTCGCATGGTGTGCAAGAGATTATTATGTCAAATAAAAAAACTCCATCAGTGTGAGTTTCTTTTTAGAAAATGTAAGAGCACGCCTTGTGCAAACTGAATGGCCTCATGTAAATTTAATGAACGCTTGATTTCCAAACCGCGCCTGTTGTGTTTCGCTCTCTTTGTGCTCGACGTCAAAAACAGGAGTGATAAATGTGAAACATTTATTCTGTCTGCTAAACAGAGCTGCTCAGTAATCAGAGCCGCTCATGAATAATAATTCAAAATGTAAACCTGGGGTAAAAGAGCAACACAAAGTTATTTATCCTGACAGAAACAGAGCAAACTGAGTTTCTGTCAAAGATTTCCTCTGTATTTTATCTCACTGGATACTAATAAAAATTATTTAGAGTTACTTTATTATTTTAATTTCCTCTCCAATGTAATAAATTGTAATGTTTATTGTTTGTTTCATAAATGATGACAGTTTTTATGACGTTGAAATGTGCTACACAAATAAATTTGACCTTAACTAACCTTAAGTATTTCTGAATTTAAATCTGAACTCCCAAAAAATAGAAAAGGAAAAATCTGAACCATAATTAATAGACATAATTAATTAAAAACACTTCATAAAATACATACTAATACCAATAATAATAGGTTAATGATGCAATAAATAAATGGTTCTTATAACAAAAGTTACAGTGGATTATTTCACACTTCTCAAAGAAACCAAGAATTGCCTGGAGAATTTTGGAATAAATTTACAAAAATACAAAGTTTTAGGAGAATGAAGAGTTTCTTGGCTCACTGTTTTGTATTTGACGATATATTCCACGATGGGCATCCCGCCGTCGTCCTGCTTGACCAGCCCCAGCCTGTAGGCCTTCCCCATGCCCCTCTGGCCGTGGACCGCCGGCGGACTCGGTTCTCCTGAGGACGACAGCGTCACATCTTCATCATTTTGCTCTTTTATTGCATCTCCTTTCCCACGTTTCCCTCTCAGCAGCAGCTGCTGTTCTCCGAGACGTTTGGTGGATAAATAAAATGCTTACGGTGAAATTCCCTGCAGACGAGGAGAATCTGACAGAATCCATTCCAGGTTCTGATAATCTAAATTCATATCTGTGAAAGTCGGGGAGGTTGAGGCCCTCTCCAATATAAATACACCCCGGTTGTGTAATGTGGCAAATAGGCCTCATTCTGCAGAGCTGCTGATGCTCTGAATAGATTCTGGAGGCATGTAATGCATTTCTGTGCATTTCTGTCACACATTCAATGTTTGTATTAAATCAGAACCAAAACATTTCCATATTCCTGCTGAATCTGGCTGCTTTAGCTTAAAGCCTGAACTGCTGCGGGAGCCGACGACTCAAAATTAACACCATGTGAGACGCTAGAAAACCGTTAGGCGTCGTTATCGCAGGTTTTGATTGGTTAAACTCAACGTGGTTTCAGTTTGGAGGTCAGAGGATCCCGACTTACGGATGGGTAAAGTCTGGAAGGTCTCCGTGTGGCTGAACTCTCCCTGACCTTTCCCGTTCACGGCTGCGACTCGCACCTCGTACGTCGTGTTGGGCTCCAGTCCGGTCAGAACTACGGTGGCTGCAGAGAGACAAAACCACAGCTCACTTTATCTGTTAGCAGAAAAATAAAAACAGGAGGCTTCTGAGGAAACGCAGGAATATGAAGAGGTTTATTCAATGCAGAAAACATCAGCTTTTCCTGCAGCAGGTTTGGGTTTTTTATTATTTTAATGTTAGAAATCAACTGAATACACAAAACCAGGAGGAGGTTAGAGGCAGAGCTCTAACCAGGTAGAGTCCTAATTCTTTATAAAAAATTACATCGTCTTTAAAGCATCACTAACACAATAAAACAAGTTACATGATTTGAAAAGATGGAGTTCTGTGCTTTTATTCTAACTATTTAACTAATAGAAATACATAATCATTAGTTAATAACCATTAATTAATAGTTATTTAGCTTCTTTTGAGGATTGATTAAGTTATTAAACTATTAACAGTTATTTAACATCCACTAGCTTCTTCCTAAAAAGAAGCTTAAGAGGAAGAAACTAGTTAAATATCTATTAACTAATAGTTATTTCTAGTTATATAATTAGAACTTGAGTAAAAAACAGTTTCTTTCTCAAAAACTGTAGATAAATTCCTCAAATCTTTGCAGAAATCGATCAAAAATTCCTCCACTTCTGTTTACGCAGCCTTTGTTGTTTACATTTTGACTTCCCCTCATTACATCACAAAATGCCCAGAGTCATCTTGTGATGTAATGAGGGGAAGTCAAAATGTAACCTGGGAAAAATATCATAAGTGAAATAATCTGCTACTGGTTATAAAATTATTTTCTTAAAACAAGCTCCTTTATCTTGTTGTAAAGCTACAAGTAAAATAATTTTGTCTGATTTCAAGTGCAATGAGATATTTGCACTAAAAACTAGATAAAAACACTTGGTTATTAGATCCAACAGGAAGGTTTGTTAATCTGGATTAAATTCCTATTTAAATCTCACAGATTTTATTGTATCAGCAGCAGAGGAAGAGTGAAAGTTGTTGTTTTTGTCAGTGTGAACAAATCAAATCCTCTGCTGGTAAATACAGTAGGTGCTTTTTCAGTCCTTTGGTCCTGGAAAGGAAAACAAATGTTTTGCATTTTGCATCAGCGTTCTGGTTCCATCGCCGGCGCCGAAACGAGGCGAGTCCAGGCCTCATTATGCTGCAGTTTACTGAGGGGAACTTCAGCGCTGAAGACTGTGATTAAATATGAGACACTTAGCATTATGTAATTAGCTTTGCTCACTTTTTTGCGTTTTAGATCAAATTCTGTTGAATAATCCAAATTAGATTCATTTGTCATTGTGAATTTTTGCCTTCATTTCAACATCCTGGTTGGTTTTCTCCTCAGTAAATCTGCAAACTGTAATTGACTCTGAAATGAGGGATATTAGCGATAAGCCCTTCAGGTTTGTTGGAGCTGCTGATCAGCCGGCCATTCATCCCCTGGCTTTCATTTTCCATCCATCCGTCCATCAGCGCACGCTGTGCTTCCCGACAAGGCTCAGAAATCAATTTGGAGTCGTAAAGCACAGCAAGAGGAGAAGGGAGCGCTTTCAGGCCGGACCGGTCCTGGCGCCGGCCGCCGCCAGGTGTTTGGAGCGTCGTCAGGGGCCGACAACATCCCAGGGCCAAAGCTTTGAAGGATCCTGTGACCAATCGTGCAATTATGTCTGAACTGGGCCGATGTTGAGGCGTCAACACAGAAGATTACAGGTTCGTCTTGAATGTAGGTTTACAGTTTCTCTCTCTGACAGGTGAAGGATGAAGTCAATCAGGTATTTTTACTTTATGAGAGTAAACGGATCAAAGTCAGCTTTCCATTTCCTTCAGGGTTGTAAATATCGCTACATAGTCGGATATTTCTCTTCAAAATGGGAAAAACAAAACAACATGTAATTGAAAAATGGCTGAAATGATTAAGAAAAAACCTTTTGTGTTCTGTTTTTGTTTAGACCAACGCTGGAAACAAACTCCAGACGGATCGAATGTAAAACAGAACATTGTAACCACTTTGAGGTACGAAGGAGGATCTGTCATGCTGTGGGCCCACACAGTAACAGTAACAGTATATAATGAGTCTGTGTTCCCAGGTCTTTAAGAAGATATACAACATCCTAAGAAACACAAAAATGTAAATGTTTTGTCGTTCTTCATCAAGGCCGTATAAAATTATCACAAGGCCTACAAATGACCCCTGAGCCGCACCTTTGGCCTCTTATGGTGCAGGAAGAAACTACATTTTTCTGTTTTTTAAAGCTTGACTTTGCAGTGGATCATGAAATTACAAAATTCTGCCAGAACAAAAAGCCATCTTGAATTTTTTTTTATAGCAAATTGATTCAATGAACTAAAATCACAGCAGAAATGGTTCAGTTGACATAAAATCTACAGAAGAGAAACTCAGAGAACAGCATTAACAACAAGAATAACCACTGTTACCTCAAACCAAAAACAATACAAACAGTTGAGATTTTTTACTCTTAATGTGTCAAAAATCTCACCAAAAAACATAAAAACTTTATAAGGTTTGTTTCTTCAGCTGCTATAAAAGAAGAAAATATAAAGAGAAGCAGAAAACTGCAACTCCTGACTCTGATAAAAGATGTTTGGAATCAAACTCACTCTGCACGCTGTGCGACTTCACATCC
Organism: Alfaro cultratus; assembly: GCA_903066825.1. Classification (NCBI taxonomy): domain Eukaryota; kingdom Metazoa; phylum Chordata; class Actinopteri; order Cyprinodontiformes; family Poeciliidae; genus Alfaro; species Alfaro cultratus. The sequence continues at coordinate 77,016 of CAEFZX010008065.1, forward strand.
CTCCAGTCTATGGAGCCCAGCTCTTTGTACTGGACCAGGTAGAAGCTGATGGGAACGCCGCCGTGAGAGTCCGGCTTCATGAAGGTGACGGTCGCCAGCCGCTGGGAAACGGCCGACAGACGGACGGAGTACGGATTGGATGGGACGTCTGCGAGAAAACAAGAAAACATCAGAAACTGATCAGGTCTGAGATTGAAAGGGAATAAAAAAATATGAAAAATAACATCTGATATGGGAGGAAAGGAAAGAAGAACAGAAGGAAAAATAAACATTGTAAGAAAAATGGAAGGAAAGAAAGAAGGAAACAAGAAAAGGCACAAAAGTAAAGAAAAACAAGTGAAATTAAAAACAAAGAAAACAAGAAAGGAAGAGAATAGGACACGTCAAAGGAAGAAAGTGAGCTTGTAGGAAACAAGAGAAGAAGGACAGAAAAGAGGAAGAGAGAAAAACAGTAAAGAAAAAGCTGATAAACACTGGAATGAAAGAAAAAAGATGAACAAAAAGAAAAAAGGACACAAGTGGGAAATAGAGGTATGGAACAAAGAAAGAAAAGAAAAGAAGAAAGAGGAAGAAGAAAGGAGGAATAGAAGAGAAATGTTCTTTATTCCCATAGAGGGAATTTTCAACAGCAGCAGCAAAGTGACAGGAAATAATAAATAGACTCACTAGGACAGAAAATATTAAATATAGATTAAATATAGATGTATAAATAAAACATTTCTCTCTCTTTCCGTCTCTCACCTGCCTGGGCCAGGATGAACTCCTGGTACCGGACTCCGATGTTGTTCCGGGCCGTGCAGTTATACCGGCCAAAGTCTCGGTCCGACATCGGAGTCACCTGAAAAATACGCAACTCCACCTCTGAATGGCTAAAAATAACATTTTGGAGTGGTCTAGTCAAAGTTCAGACTTATAATCAGCTTCAAATGATGTTGTGTGACATATTTTGTGAAGTCAAATGTAGATAAATAAATGCAGGAGATGAGGATTGACCCTTCATAGCCTCCGTACCCACCTCCAGCACCGACTTCCCGTCTGTGCCGTAGATCTGCATGTGCGGCGTTCCCTCTGAGATGGTGAAGCGTTCCCTCCTCCACAGCATGGTGGCGGGCGGGTTGGACATCACGTCGCAGCTGATGTTCACCGGGTTCCCCTCCCACGAGTAATAGATGGTGTGGTTGGTCAGGAATTTAGGAATATCTGAGAAAATAAGGATACAAAGTTAAAGCTGCTGTTTGTAACTTTAAGAAAAAATATCTCTTCACTTCTTTGTTGAAGCTCAGTTTGATATGAGAGATAATCTGTGAAAAATTTAGCTCTTCTGCCTTGTCCCAGTTCTGACTAGAAACAACCAATCAGAGCCAGGGGGCGGGTCTTAGTGCTGTCAATCATTCTCTGTGTGGCGCTCGACTATGCTACAGCTAGCATAACCTGTTGTGAATGCTCAGGATAGTTAGCTTGTCCAGTGATGATGGAGAACAGTAAGTTAGCACGAGGTTGATTGACAGCGCTAAGCCCCGCCTCCTGGCTCTGATTGGTTGGTTTATTCAGAAGGCAATAAAAGGTCAAAGAAGAGGTGAAGCAGATCAATCTTTTCATTGTTTATCTGTCTCATTAAATTGTTACAACATGGTGGCACTTTTACCAAATACGTAAAAAACATATTTTTTATAAAAGTTGCAGACTGTCGCTTTAAGTGAAAGAGAAAACCAGTAAACTGCTGGTATGTTGAGCGTTCATGGCAGCTAATTAAACACTGAAATCAAAGGTGGAGCTGGGATGGATGATCAAAGGCGTCTTAACCCACACATTCTGGAGAAGAAGAAGAAGAAGAAAATGCTTCGGATTTAAACCCACTGGAGAGAGACATCTGAGTCGGCCTCAAGCGGCGAATGAAGGATGCAAACAGAGGGCAATAATGAAAGACTGCGGCGGCGGCAGCGGGTGTTGTTGTTGCTGCTCGGACGTTTCCTGGCCCGGCTGCCAGGCTCACTCAGACACACATTATGCTTGTTTTATGCTCCCTTGCAGGACGCCATTAGAGAGATTGATGCGCGGCTCCCTGTCACAGCTGAGGACGTGCGTCGCCTCGCAGTGACTTAGTAAATGAGTTCGTTAGACTCTCCGTCTGAAACATGTTTACAGGAGAACAGCAGCAACTTCCCACATCCAGACGAGGGATGAACATGTGTGTGATTCTCCCCTCACAAACTTTCAAGGGATTTCTTTCCCGAAAATGTCAATTTATCTGACGGCTCAATCTGCTGTGCTGGTATAGTTAAAGCATCTCGTAATGAAGCCAATCTCTCCAAAGCCGAGATGAAGATCTTTGCTGCAGAGCTCATTAGGCAGGGGAGAGGCAGGCTGCCCCAAATAACCCCAAACACGACACGACGAGGAGAGGAAGCCGTCAGCAGGAGAAATCCAGTCTTTTCATTAATTATCACTCTTCAGAGACGATACGACTGCAGGGAGGAGCTGTTTGTAATCATTTCCTCTTCTTTAACAAGACAACCAGCTGGTTTCTACAGGAAATGGTAAAGTTTTCACCTCTGGAATAATCTTGGCAGGTGTAAAGATTTGATGTCAATTTGTTTTATTGGAAATAATGAAAGATTTCAAACAATTTAGGCAAATAAAAGTCTGGAAAAAACTCATATGTCTCTAAATAAAAATCAAATACAGCCGAATGAGTGTGGGAAGGTTAGAGAATTAAACATACTAAAGAATGGCTTGTTCTGGTCTAGTCAAAGTCTAGACCTAAACACAAATCAGTCTGACTAAATTTGAGAAAATTGGTTGCTAACTAAAGCAACCAATCAAAGCCAGGAGGCGGATCTTAGCGCTGTCAATCACCCTCATGTCCTCCGCTTTCTCTTTGATAGTTCACCATGAACGCTACGGCTAGTTAGCATAGCCGGTGATGACGTAAATAGTTTTCCTGTTACGCTATGCTGTTTCTCCGTTGTTAGCATATTTAGTAGCGCGTACACAAGGTTGACTGACAGTGCTAAGCCCCTCCTCCTGGCTCTGATTGGTTGTTTTTGTTTGGGATTGGTGCGTTTCTTCAGATAGCAACAGCAGCTCAGAGAAAAGGTGGATCTTTTCACAGACTGTGGGTCGTCACATATTGATAATTTTAACAAATTTATAAAAAAAAAAAAACATTTTGTAAATCAAAGTTACATTACCCATATTCAAGACAACAGTAAAACTTCTTATATATGATACATTTTGCTATACAGTTTTACAGAAAAGTAAAAAATACTGTTATGTAAACATTAGAGTTAGCATTGTAGCACAGCTAGCTGTGACAGGAAGCTAGATCATTAAAAAGCTCTAAAGCTTCCAGTTAACTGTAATTTAACTTACACTCAATGTCCAGAAACATGCTCTTCTGATGGCCTCCTATCCTGCTTTGAGCCTCGCAGTCGAAGCGGCCGAGGTCGCTGAGCCGCACCCCGCTGATGGTCAGCACGGATTTACCGTGACGGCCACGGACCTCGAACCGCCCGTCCCGACTCTGGAAAACAAACACAAAGTTCCTATAAATACACCGAAGAACAAGAAGTTCATTTTCCAGCCTTGTAGCTGAGAATGACCCCAGTCTTTTTCCCTTCGCAGGCTGCAGTCTCGTGTCACACCGTGTTGAGGCTAATCCAATAAACCGCCGATATATTACAAGGTCATTACATCGGTATGAAGACAGATGGCAACAATTTGAAGCGACGGGTCAATTACAGCAGACAAGGCTATCAGTGCGGCCGTCCCTCCTAATGAGACCAAAACAGCCTGGAGCATCCGGGCTGGACGCTTTCCATCAGATGACCTCGTGACCCCAGGAGGCAAGTAATGGAAACTGTTAAAAAACAACTTAAAGTATCCTGTTAAACGAAACAACAGATAAAACTACATTTATTCATCAGGAGGCTCAACATAAAGGATAGTGTGGTGAGAAAATTGACTAATGACTCAAATCAGAAACCAAAACAAAATTTACCCCACTGAGCTTTTTTTGTAGCTTCAATTTTAATCAGAGATTATTGTCTTCATATCTCTAATCCCGTCTGATTAAAAAGCAAAAGAAAACTTATCTGTTAAAGAACATCAATGGTTTTATTTCCTTTTACAAATAAATAACATCTCTCTACAGAAGACATTAAAAAGCAGCAGATTGTGAATTTGCAGAGTTTTATTTAAATGTTTTCCCCTCCCTCACCTGTTGCTGCCAGCCTGAGGGAGTCTTGGGTACACAAAGAGATCTTAATAGTTTTTTATTTTTAAGTTTCTCAAACCATAGCTGTGTTTTTTAATAAAAACAATCTGCTCCCAATGTAAGATAAAATGCTACTGTTGCTTCTTTTACACAAAATAAACTTAAAATGTACTTTCATTTGACATTTATTCAAACTGAAATAGATTTTTTCACCCTTTATTTTTAGTTTATTTCAAACAAATAACATTACATAGAAGATATTTAACACAATGACAAATATTGAAATATTTTAATATAGGTAATAGACAATTCTGGTGTTAAGATTTTATCTTAGGAATCTACAAAGTACAATAAATAAAGTAAAAAATAAAATATTTATCTGGTGTCAATTGAATATCTACAGTGTGAATGCATGAAATGTGACATATTTGCACATATTTCTATTTTATTTATGATATTGTTGAGCTCCAATTCAATGTAAATAAATTATTGTTGTTGTTTTTGATGCATTTTAGGAGTTTCTTGTCTTCTAGAAATCTTCCAGAGATGATGTAAATCTGGTCTGTAATTGTAGTTTTTAAACATTTCTTCTCTCTGCTAGCAGATTTCAGTTACTGTTTGCCTCCATCTGTATTCCCATCCTTGTGTACATTTGCATATTTAGGCGGCTGTATTCCTGTGCACTCTCTCCCTCTGTTTTCCCCATAAATCAACACACAGTTCTGTCTTTGTAATGCCCTCCTGTCGCCCCCGACCCAAACGCTCCTCTGCTGCTCCAGACTCAGGCTTGATCCTGTTTGGAACGGCTTTCGTTTTGTCGCCACAAAGCTTTCAGCTAACGAGGTGGAGCGCCGCTTAAAGGCTCGGCTCTGGTCGCTTTGCGACTTCGCTTGTTTGCCTGGCGAGCGGCACTGAATGAGGATGCTGAGGATGAGGCAGCAGAGAGAGAGAAAGAAAGAGGAAGAGGAAATCTGAGTCAGGAAATTACCCCCTACTGACAGGGTCTGTGTGTGGAGACAAACTCGCGCCCTGAAGCTCGGCCTGCTTGACATGCAGCTCAGTCACCGGGCCAAACGTGAACAGAAACAGGAAGCACAAATATCTCTCTGCGTTTGCATGAAGCACACAAACTCTTCAATAGATTTTGGAGACTGTTACTGTGTTATTTTAGTTTTAGTTTCAGATATTAAAAATGTCAGTGGTAAATGTCAGCGAGGCCGGTGTGACTCTGCCGTCCTCCTCAGCGCTTTGTGGTGAGGCTGAACATCAAGTCTGCGGCGTCCGCCTGGTTTTTATGAGTCCTGCGCCACCTTCACCTCACCGAGGCAACAAAATGACATTTAATAATGGCTTTTCTGCTTCAAGGAAATGGAGGCCAGAGAGACGGGTTCAAAGTGAAACAAAGCCAGTCGGTGGCTAAACATTTCGATTATCTCGAAATCGAAGAATAGACAGTAGCATCTGCGACAGCTTCTCCAAGGCTACGTTTTTATTATAATGAATATAATAAAGGAACAAAAGTTTCACTGAATTTTGTTAAATTACATGTAGAAAAAACAAGGAAGCTGTACCCAGAAAAAAGCCAATCCAACCATTGAACAGCCAACAAGTTGATCATTTTGATTCTCCAAAAATCAAAAAGTCTTAGAAATGTTGGACTGAATAACTACGGATTGGTGGAGACCCTCAGTCAGTTAGACAAGAAATGATGATTTCTTTAGCCCTGACGTTCAGTGAGTGATAGCGGTAGAAGATTAGCTACCGCTGCTATTAGCTAAGCTAACAATGGTTGATTAGCTAATTTAAACACCTGCTGTACTGATGATCTGTCAGAGCTGGTGTGTGGTTCGCCTTTTCTTAAGTGAACTGAAACACATCGAATTCCACATCACATCTACATGTTAAGGCTTTCAAAGTCAAGCTAGCATAACTGAGCTACTTCCCTCTCTCTCACTATTTTTTCTCTTCGTTAAAACTTTTTCCTGACTTTATCTAGTTGTCATAATACTGAATTAGTAGCAAAGGTCCCTTTTTCTTTTATACATCATGCATAGATTTAAGATTTAACGCATCATATTGACAACTTAATAGCTAAACCAAGTCATTGTTAGCAAGCAGCTATTGATGACTAGCATTCATAGAGTAAAGCTTTAAAAAAATGTCCTACTAAAATGATAGATAAGAGTAACTTGGTGCTTTAAAAAAATCATTCATCTAATCTAATCTAAGATAATATTAATTACATTAACCATAAATATCCATTTGAGGTGTTGCACTTTGTTTTATCCCAGTTTTGTTGCTTGTTTGCTGACCTCCAATCCAAAAGGTGGCGCCAAACACAACAGAAAAAGAAATGAAACCATTGAAAGAGAATTGAAAATGTAAAACAGCAGCAAAGCAAAACAAATATTTATTTATTACTGTTAATTTTTTTGATTCAATGGGAAGTTTTGCAGAGTAATCGTTAATATATTCAGTTAAATTTTTTATTTTATTGTGAAAAAACGGACTATGCTACTTTTTCTGGATTGAGAATCCAGGAAATCTTACTTACACAATCTTAAAGATAATCAGTGGCATTTTAAGAAAATGCTGGTTGCTTCTGTAGATTTCTGAGTCACTCGCTCTCTTTTGCAGCATAGCTGTGTCTATTTGTGCCATATTATTTATGGACAAAGTGACTCACAGTGATTCCCAGAAAAGCTCTCATGTCTTTGCAGAAACATCCATCAAAACTCAGTTTTAATCACCGACTTTATTTCCGTCGTGCTTCCATCAGTAGCTCCTTATACTGGGATGTTAGGAATAAATAAAACCCCTACCTCACACCACCAAGCAATGAAACAATACAGCAACTCAAATCCTCCTTCAGCACATAATTAAATCCTACAAACTGCCTCCCATTATGCTCTCTTACCGAGGGTCATGGTGTTAGCAGAGAAAGAAAGAGACGAAGCAAGCAACATTATGTAGAGAGTAAAACTAAGCCTCTTGGTGCAAGACGCCTCAGCAGGAGGAGAGAGCAGCCTGGATATGCAGATTGGAGAGCAAATTGAGAGAGGAGCATTCTGCCTTAAACCCAAATGACTGCTGCCATCCATCACGCCCGGGCGCCGCTCGACTCGTGTTTGTCTTTGCGCATGTTTAGGTGTGTTGGTTTGCTCCGCGCATTTCCATAATTGCATTTGCAGTGGGGGGAGAGAAGCACTTACTCTCATTTTCGGCTGTGATTTATCAAGCCGAGCGATTCGAGCCAACGCACACATTCATTTATCTCCGCCGTGACCTTTTTCCCAGCAAAAGATCGTCTGGCTCCTTTGTTTTGTTTTTCTTGTTCTTCTGTGGAAACCTCAGTCCAATGCTAACGCACTGACAGTACGTTGTTGAAAAATAAATACTTCTCCCAGAAACGTCTTGAGTCAAATCCAGACCCAGACGTTTTGAGGCTGGATCACACAATGCCTTGTTAGGTGAAAGGAAAGTACCAAACAAAATGTAAACTGAAGCATTTACCCTGAAAACTTCAAGGTCCTTGGTGCTTCTTTTTGCCTGGAGCGAAACAAAATAAAAAGCACGAGCTGATTTCCTGTGAGACTATAAACTCAGCCAGGTATGAGCTCAGGGTGAACATGCATAAGTTATGTCTTTGAGCCTTTTAACATTTATAAACGCATGGAGAAGACAGACATCTATTTGTGTCTGCTGCTCCTTAAATTAGACCCATTTGACGCCAAAATGTAGATTTCACAACGTTAACCTCTGCAGACAATAAAATGACCTAAAACATGGAGATGGGATTAAAAATGATCCATTAAAATATTTTTATTTGGACATTTTAACTTTCTAACCAAATGTAAACCCACATAAATACACAGCTGAAACCAGAAAACTACCATTTTATTAAGTTAAATCAGAGCAAATTTACTAAAATTATATCCAACCATTAAACCAATCAGGAAGGAATGGATCCTTTTTACTGTTTGACTTCATGAAATATTAATATTTAAACAGTTTCCATTACATGTACTGTCCACAGTTTAATATTAATGAGACAATGAGGATTTTAGAAAATCCTAATATTGAATTTATCATTTAATATAAATGAGTTCAAGTGTAACAAACACCTGAGGTAACTTTATGTTTTTGCTGATAAACTGTCTAAATAGTTTTTTAATGTTTTCTCCATGTTTGTGTGAATTTTGACATTTTTGAGTGAATTTATTGTTTGCCTAAAAGGTTGAACGGTTCATAGGCAACAAAGATTAAAGTTTCCAGATTTATCATGAGTTTGTTATTAGATTAAAAGTGTTAACATAACAAAACATATATAATTAAGCATGCAGTGTTTATTTTGCCATGTGTTGTATACATACATATATTTCTGTGTCTATGTGAATTTGAACATTTTTCTGTTAATGTCTTTAGTTCTGCATTAGTTAGCATTTTAAAAAAGAGTGTTTTCACATTCAAAGTCTCCAACAAAACAGAAGAAAAAGTTTCTAACTTGTCACTAGTTGGTTTTTTGATAAATTCAATAGAGGTTTATAAGTATGCGCCACTTTACCCCTCTTCTGATTTCCCACACTTGGCCACGCCCCTCAGTGTCTCTTGGCTCCGCCCACTTTTCTGGGTGGATTTAATGTTTAGTTGCACTTTCAAGGTTGTAGTTTTTTAAATGTTAATTTGAAGAAATTTGAAGACATCAAAACGTAAGCTCTCTGTTTCTCTGTTTGGTGTGAAAACTTGGCGAACTTCCTCCTCACCCCTTCCAAGTTATGCCCCATTTGTTTTACACAACTTAAAGTCGACCGCTTGGTGTGTGACGCAGCAAACAACACACACACACACACACACACACAGAAAGCCAGATGGACTTTCTGGCAGCGTCTACCTTGTCTCCGTCCACGAAGGTCTGTCCGTCGCTGGCTCTCTTCCAGGAGATGTCAGGCAGAGGCTCGCCCTCGGCCACGCAGGAGATCATGGCGGCGCTGCCCTCCACGGCTGTCACGTTCTTCAGCTGGGTGATGTGGGGCTGGACTGCCGGCCGGCCGCAGAGGACAGGAGAAATAAATTAGAGAAGAAAGAGCAGAGAGGAAGGACAGAGGAAGCAGGAGTGAAACTGTCAAGTATGTGCTGCAACTCGTAAAGTAGATGAAGGCGATACCGTGGGGTTTAGACATGGGGCTGATGCATGACTTTGCACTGACGATATAGGCCAAGATCATTTGTTCACCGCAGTCACACCTCACAGCTTTGATGGAGTGAGGTAGGATGGCCTCTTGTCCCTTTTTGCATTGATTCAACGGCGACAGAAAACCGACTTTGGTGAAGTTTTGAGGCATGAACCTCTGTGTTTCTTTGAATAAATATAGATTTTTGTCTGGGAAGACTCCTCTCCAACACCGTGTGATTTGCTTTTGACGCACTAAGAGCAGATAAGTGCTGCGAAGCCACTGAGGGCCGGTCCCTCCTCGCTTCCACCTGATAAGGTGCACTAAGCAAGCCCTGATGCATGTCAAGGGTGCGGCGCATGCTACATGAATCATGGATTACTCTCTCCATGTAAATCCTTAGCAGACGGCGTGGCATCAAATCCGAAAGGAAACGAGGAAGTGAACAGGAAATAGTGAGTCGAAGGCTTTTAGCGGCGCTCGGAGGCGGAGACTTGGGACTGTTCTGGCAATTTCACGTTAGCATGCTAGCCTCGGGTGTTTGGAGCCATCGCTGGGGATTTGGAGAGCTTGTCAAAACACGAGGGACACACATACACACCAACACACACCTGTATTATTTTACCTCCCAGCACCTTCAGCAAACAGATCAATGATCTGAGGGGGGAAACGGGTTTGTGGGTAAATACCAGCCTGAGACGGTGGAGAAAAGTAAGCATGTAGATCCATTTACAGAAGGGCTGAAGGATCAGTTCTTACTAAATTACCTAGAATTGGAATAACTTGGACTTTATCATCAAGAAATGGGTGTTAAATAGATGCAAATATTGACATTTTTCAGCAATAATTGTAATTAAAATAATGTAATATTGGCATGAATGCCATGCAAAGATTAAACATGTACATGTGGTTGTTTATACATTTATTGCACAAATTTCACTTATATTTATAAAACCTCCACTTATTAGATTTTATTATACATTATTCTTTTCTTCTTTTTATATTCTTTTATAGTTTATCCAGCTGGTTTCTGTTTGTGACCTAATATGAATCATAATTTCGTTCTGTTATGTTGAATTATGGTGAATGACAATAAAGATAATATAAATCTGAATTGCATTTGAAGTCTGGACTTTGATTAGGCCCTTCCACCATCTGGATCACAACAAATGAGCACATTATGACGACAGAGCTGTCGTTTTTGTTTTTATGTACGACAAAGGAGCCAAATCCTGTTGCTAACATGGATAAAAAAGCTTTAAGAGGCTGGACAAGCTGAGAGTTCATCTATTAAAATGACTGAAGATGAATACATAAACTAAACGGAGAGAAAAGGAAAGGTTAAATTGTTCGCTTGTTTTTTAAAACCTGTTTGAAATAAATAAATTTAAAAAAAATCAAATCCAAACTAAAAACCGGTATATAGACATTTTTATAAGTGTCCTTGTGTTTATAAGCCTCTTTATTATTAGATAGAACATAATTTCAGATTTTTCTATAACTTTTCTTCAGGTTAACTTAGAAAGTGAGCTGTTATTGTTACAGGTGAATTTTTTAATCTGCAGAAAAACTGTTACTGAAGCTCAAATATGAAAAGTTGGACTGACGTTAGTAATTAGTATTACTAATATTTTATTTTATAATTTTTTTATCCGATTACTCGCAAGAACAATCGATAAAATACTCGACCCTAGTCCTTTACATGCTTTTCAGAAGTGCAATATTATATTTTCTGAAGAATTAAAGGCTATAAATATTTCTATGAGCTTTTCATGATATTCACATTTTTTAGATCTGCTTGGCAACTGGAATAATTGCCTTTATTTGACTCTTTAAAGCCAAATCAGAATAATTTGGAGCTCATTCAACATCAAGTATCCGTTTTCAAATAACAGCACAAGCCTGCTTTGGAGCTATTTTTATTCAACGACAAAAGATCACGGAGAAAACAACTCAAAATTACCTTAAACAATTGACCGACTCACTTTAAGGCTTCATAATGAGACCAAATGGCTGCTGGGATGATTTCTGCTAAGAGGGAGACGCGTGGAGCACTCAGGATGATTGGCCACATCTATTACACTTTCTAAAAGCTTTTAAAACTTTCACAGCTCTTAGAAACACACAAAATACGCACAGCGAAAGGTCTGAATGGGCGATGTAGTGAATGAGCTCTTCATCATGGAGCTGCTCTGCCTCAGATTCCCCTCATTGAGAAAACATTACATGGAAAACGTCTCATTCATCAAGATCCCTCTGCTGGGAAAGTTATTAATAAAGAATTATCTGCAATATTTCAGGTCTAAATGAGAGGGAGCTGAGATGCATTTTGATGAGAAGGGTGGAGAATTAAACGACCTTCAAAGTTTTGGTTGTTTCTGCTGGATTAGCGTAAAGAATCAAGTTCATCTGTGTCGCCGGTTCAATGTGGTTTCCATGACAAAACACAGGAAATTACAAAGTTAAAGACACTAAAATGAATCGTTTCTGCAAACCAAGACCATCTGTTGAAGACATTTTAGATGAGTAACCAACAACTTTTACAAATAATTGTTTGTGCTGAGCTAAACATGCATTTGTTTGATTTGTTTTTGCTCTTTTTGTTCCTCTGTTTTGCTGCACCGCCCTCATGTGGACAGTTTAGGTTACTACACCCTATTTAAGCTGCCTTTGTCAGTAATGTTGCATTTTAATTTGACGCTTTGTTAGATGGTTTTTAACATTATTAAACTGAAGTTTTCCCATTTTTGAGCATCTTTTGTCTCTGCCTCGCTTTCTTTGTCGTTTTTATGCATAATTTTTCCACAGAAAGCTTCTAGACATTCGTTTGTTTTTAAATCTAGCTTGATCACTCACATTTGATTTTGTTTTAAGATAAATCATTTTGAATAATAAAGCAACAGTGTTTATCAATGGTAAACAAAAAACTTGGTGACTGATTAGATTAATCCTGAAGGTGTCGTTCAAATATATCAATGCAAATAAATAAAATAAAAAAACGCTACAGTCTAAAAATTGTGTACTTCAGCCTGAGTGAAATAAATAAAAGCTGAAGTAATTTCAATAAAACATCTTTTTAAAATACTCTTGAGATCTTGTCTGCTAAAAGTATTGAATTTTTCTTTCTACTTTAAACCTTGTAGATCCTACTTTAGTCAAAAACATTCATCTCCAATATTTAATAGACTTGAACCTTTTAAAGCTCAGTGTCTGAATCACTGCTTATTACTGAAACATAAAATGCATTAGATGGACAAAAAGCATAAACAGCCGAAGTCTGACATTAAATTTGATCGATTGAAAGGCTGCTCTCCTTTCATTGCAGGTTTCTGCTTCCATCTTCTGACATAAAGCAGAAATAAGTGTTGAAAGCTTCGTTTTGATTACGACTCTTTATCACTATAATTACAGTTTATTATATCAGTTAGAAGCCAGGCGTTACATTATCACATGTATAATGTAAGTCACTAAAAATGCTATTTATGTGTCAAAAAGACAAGAAAGTAACATAAACACACAGTTTGAGTGTTTAAAATTGCACAATTAAAGCTGGAAAAAGCTCCTGTTTTCAGATGAGTTTTATTTTCACCGTCTCTGTTGGAAGTTTTGATGTTACATAAAGCTCTTATCCCTCCCACAGACAGGCGTCAGGAAGCAAAAATGCTCAACTTGCTGCATTGGATTGGCCTAATGTGTGTTATTTGTTGTTTTATACCAGCAGATCCATAAAACAAATGTCAGCACAGATTCTCCCTCCTGGATCCACCGCTAATAGCTAACAGGCTTTAATGATAAAAGCCACCGCTGGGCCTGTTCTGCTACATCATCTACATTTTTCGGTTTATTTAAAACGCTGAAAACTGATGTTTACTTTCCTCGCTCTTTTGTCTTATGCTGATCCTTGGATTGTGTGTCATGTTTCCACTCATTAGGTAAAAAAGAAGCGAGAACAATGTCGTGATGTGAAAACCAGATATTGTATTTCACGCACCACTGGCAAAACCGTAAGAGAAAAAGTGGCAGAACACTCAGATTTTGTCTGCAGAGATAAATCTCCCAAGCCGCTATGATGAATTTCTCCTGATTGCTGCTGGAGGACGAAAATAAATCCTAGTGGTGCATTTAATATTCAGATCCTTTGTAATTCCTCCTGAAACTGAGCCGTAGTGCATCTTCCTTTCTGCATCTTACTCATAATTGAGTCCAGTGGACATAAATATAATAAACATACCTGTATAAAGAGACGTGCATCACTAACAGAAAAAGGAAGTAAAATCTTTTCAGTCTAAAACTGACAAAATCATTCCTTCATCTCGTAACATCAAAAGTCTAAATTTCCATTTGTATTTGATTTATTGTTGGGTTAAATGTTCGAATGTTTGCTATATTTGAGCATCCAGCAATGCATACTCAAATATAGTATACATTGCTAGCAATACACTGCTAGCATGCTAACATGCTAGAATGAGAAAATAAGACAAAAGGAGCTTCAGTAAAATCATGAACATTAAAGATTTTATGTTATATTTCATCAGTAATCAAACTATGCAAATCAAAATTTCTCAGCATGGAGAAAAAATTTGCAAGTTGCTAACATAGATTTTTATTTTTATCAGCATAAAATTTGAATAAGTTTCACTAGCTGGGTAACTTGATAAAATTTGATGTATATTAATGTTTCAATCTAATATTAATAATATTAAACCTTGATTTATACAGTAGATTCTCTTGAGGAGGTCTGTTAACCTGACAAAGCTAACGGCTAGCTTCTCAATTTCCCACTTTACATTAAAAACAAGTAAATTTTTTAAATATTCTGATTATCATTCACTTTAAACTGAAAAACTTTAATCTCTAGAAATAAAGGAATTAATCACTGCAATAAATAAACCTGCAGTTTTTGCTGTATTTGGGTAAAACTCAGCTAATGCTACCATGCTAACACGTTAGCTTGAAAACATTTGGTTTTAGGCTGAGAATGAAAGACAACAGAAGTAGCTTTAGCAAAATTATAAACCAAAATCATGAAATCTTGTCTTCTTTCAGTTTGTTGTGAAATAAAACATATTAGTAATTGAACAATCCAAATTTATTTTTATTTGCTCAGCCTGAAGAAAAAGTTAATACGCCGCTAACAATTTTTAAAATTTTAATCAGCTTGGAATTTGAATATTTTTTATTAGTTGATTAATCAGTTTGCAAATGAAGTAGTTTAGCTTTAACCTAGCAATGCTAGCAGCTAGCTTCTCAGTTTCCCATTGTTTACATTGATAAGTCGAACTTAACTGGAAGGCATCCACCTGTTATATTTGCGAATTAATGCTAGCATGCTAATATGTTAGCATGTAAAATGTTGGTGTTGAGAATGAAACAGAAAGTCTTGTCTTATTTCAGTTGGTTGTGAAATAAATCACATTAGTAGTCAAACAATCTAAACCTGCAGGTAATTTTCTCAGCCTGAAGAAAAAGTTAACAAGTTGCAAACGTAATTTTTTTTATCTGCATAATATTTTAGTAAGTTTCAGCATGGACCCAGTTGAGGAGGGAGCTGAGACGTCCCTGAAGCCAGGCTGCCGGCGTGTCTAACCCAGAGGTGTTGTGCATGTAAATGTTCCCTCACTGTGTGGATTTGTTTCTTACAGACACACACGACGAGCTGCAATAATCCCTGAAGACTGACAGAACGCTCTCTTTTACTGCTCAAGGGCTGCTTCAGAAGAAACTCTGGGCCCAGATGTCAGCGCTAACGTCTACACATGTGGAATAAGAATAAGGAGAACTCAAATATGCACAGAAAGTGCTCAAAAACTAATTTAACTGTGTAGAGTGTGTCAGAATCTGATGGTGAACAAAAAGCGCGCTCACCTGCAAACATCTCGTCTAGCTTACAGTAAATGACCCGTTTTCTTTCCGCCTCTGCTGTCAGGAGTAATAAAACTAACTTACAGCAGCATTTCACTACAGTGCAGTCAAAAAGGAGAGCTCCTCCCTGCTGCTTAGCTTCCCCACATTAAAATGCGCATTTTGACGAACAAGCGTTTCTCCACATTTTTCCACGAGAGAAATAGAGCAAATAGCCAGCAGGTTCATGAAATTAGAAATTGAATTTTTTTTATTTATGCAAAGTGGTGGAAATATGAAGCGATAAATGAGATATTTCTTTTCAGCAGCCGTTGGTGGTGGTGTGGGCTGGCGGCCATGTTTGGACTCTGACGGTTTGGAAAAACAGTTTTAGGATAAAAGAAGATTGTGAGCGTCGTCACCATAAAACTTTATGGATGGACATAAAACACTCCTCACTGAAATGGATAATGCTTTTACATCTGGATTTGCTGAAGATGCACCAGATAGAAAAGGAAAAATAATTACTCTATTCTGTATGGTTGATTCATAAATAATAATAAAGTTGACCTACTTTGATTTAAACTCCTATATTTTTAAAATCACTTAATGTAGGTACAACAAATATAAAGGTTTACACTAGTTCTTGTTATTTTATTAACACTGAATAACCAATCAACTCTTTCGGTTAATGAAATCTGAGTTCAATTGGTAATAAATACGTTGAGGAGACAATTTGCTCCTTCAGAAAGATTTTTACTGCTTTCTAACACTTGGAAACATTGCAGATTTAATAACTGTTGACTTTCTCACCGAACACTTTGAGCAGAAGCTCTCTCTCCTGGAAGCCGGCCTTGTTGGAGGCCTTGCAGGTGAACGTTCCTCCGTCGGCCTGCCGGATGTTTCGGATGGTCAGCATGCTGCGTCCGCCCTCCAGCTGGCTGAAAATGTACTTCTCTGAAGGCTCCAGCTGCTGCCCCTTCCTGCACAAACACAGAAACTAACACCTTCAGACCTTCTACACTTCATAAAATAAAAATATCCTCTCTCAGATTTGTCTACAATCACCTCTGGACTGCAGCACTTGCTAAAATCGCTCCTCTGACGCACTGAAAGCTGTGCTGACTTTATGTTTTTCACATTGGACTCTGTTGGAAAATTAATCAGGGGGGGAAAACAAGCAGCTAAATTGATCCATGTCTATATTAAGGCTTCCAAGCAGAAGCACAATGGTGAGAAGCAGGTTTGCTGCCGCCCCCGCTTGTTTATTTGTGGCTGTTTAACCAGCCGTGTAATCCACAGGGGTAAGAGTCGGATTTTATTGGGGGGAAAATGTCAAATTTCTGGAGCAGATTTAGACAAAACAACATGAAATGAGTCCCTGAGTGAAAGATCTTAAAACGCTTTTGGACGAGACATAAAAGACGTTTCTGAAGCATCTTCTGTCCACATGTCTACAAACTATTTCGATATGTATTGAAATGTTGATAACAATTGATTTGTTTTTGGTTTTAAATATCTGACTTACTGCCAAACTGATGCTATGACCTTTACGGTTTTATCCACAGTTTGTTGTTTTTACTTTTAAGCAGTATTGCTGCAACCACACCAAACACGTCAAAAACACGTCAAAAACACGTCAAAAACACGTCCAAGGCTTCCAGTTCAACGCGTGTGCATGTGACATTTTGCTCTAGATGCGCATCAGACGCGTCTAGAAGCTTGTCAGGATGAGCCGTTGTTTTCCGTTATCAGTCTCTCTGTAGTTTGGAGAATGAAACTGAGAGTTGAACCAAAATATTATGAGGTGAAACGACTCTGCAATCACAGAAGTAGCTCAGATGTCTTTGCTGAACATTTTGTGTTCAGCTTTTATAGTTAGTTGTTTCCGTCATTGTAGCTTAGCTAGCCATGAGGTTGAGCAGCTAAAGTCTTTCCTCGGCCTACATTTCCCAGAATGCTGTGCGTTTCTGGATAATTTCAGTGAAATTATTGAATATTCTAGCAAATGTCTTCTCTATTGATTGATTGATTTATTATCCTAACCTTGATGAACTCAACCAATTAT
The DNA here is from genome assembly GCA_903066825.1 of Alfaro cultratus. Classification (NCBI taxonomy): domain Eukaryota; kingdom Metazoa; phylum Chordata; class Actinopteri; order Cyprinodontiformes; family Poeciliidae; genus Alfaro; species Alfaro cultratus. The sequence goes on from CAEFZX010008065.1 coordinate 94,312, forward strand.
ATAAAATAGGTGGTTCTATAAACTGATGAATTATGGGTTAGTTTTTTGCACAAAGCTTTTATATTTTTGTTTCTTAAATAACAGTACTCAAGTTCAGATTTTAATAATTGCATAAAAACCTTCTCCCATTAGATTTTTATTTTGTCATAAACAAAAAAAAAACTAAATCACGTTGAATCTACGTGCCTCGTCTTGTAGGAAAAGCCTCATTTAAAGTCGTCGTCGGCGGAGGAAACACCAAAGCAAAGTAATAATAACTTTACGAGGTGGAGAGGAAATGAAGAGAGGCGCCATCTTAGCGGTGGACAGTCCAAGACGAGCCTCAGCAGTGGATGTCATTATACTGACTGACTGCTGACAGGTAGTCTATTACCAAAGATGCACAGCGGACGAGGTGAAGCCTCACTCTGACAGGAAATGCTGGAATATGCTGGGAGGCGTAAAATCAGAAGCAAAAACTAAATTGGGTTGTGATTTGTTGTTGGCGTCAAAGACGTTTTCTTTGCTTGCTGAAGTGTGTGAGCGACCTGCAGGCTGGAAACACACCTCCACTGTTCCAGCCTGTTGATCATCTCCCACTGAAATGGCTTTGATTTGATTATTGGAATACTAATGCGGAGTAGAATATGTAGCACCTGGATTAGCGGCAGTCAAACAAGCCGCAGTGATTCTATCCACAGGACAGAAACCAAATATTTTTCCAGAGCCTTTTACTCTTCAGTAGTCAGATTTTATGGGAGAGACTGGAGTATAAAAAGGAATATAAAAACCAAAGATTAATTTTATGCTGTATAGCCTAAAGTAACCAGATTCAAACCAGCAATATTCATCTGTCACTGAGTAAAACTCTCATCCATTAACAGCAGAGTTGATTTTATTCGAGTAGCTTCTTAGGAAAAAAGTTACTTTTAAGAATATTTTTACTTTTTACTTTTGCTTGAGTAAAATTTCTGGATTTTCTACCCACTAAATTTTGAACAAACATGTTTGTTCAAAATTCACCAGACAAACACACACCTGCAGTTTTTGTTAAAATTTCATAAGTTTTTTTATTCATTTGGAAAAATTTTCTTTTGCCTGATTTTCTTATTTTTTTGTTAGTTACATAAATTATTGTCATTTTGGTTTTTAAAATACCAAAATTTCCACTTAACTTTATATTTTGGTCCATCTTATGATGTAATATTTAAATATTGAATAATAATTTGATCAGTTACTCAGTGCTTTTTACCAAATACTCCTTTTACTCTTACTTGAGTAATTTCTTGGATTTACCTTTACTTGAGTGAAAATGTGTTGAATTAAAGCTTCTTTAACTTGAACATGTTTTCTGGATACTTTACTGGAGCATCAGAGTTAAGAAAATGATGGAAAACATCAGTTTACAGAAAAAAATGAGCTTAGGGAGCCACTTTGAGTCAGTAGCTCACCTTCTTTTATTGTTTGCTCAAATGAATCTTGTTCTTTACTCATAACATGTCAACAATTATTACGCAACTGTTAAATGGAGTGGATTACTTGTAAATTATTACTAGTGTTGCTGCTAAAACCCTGCAAATTCTTGCACTTAATCAGTTTACTGAGAGTAAAAGTTGGATTTTCTAATGTGATTATTCTAATGTGGTAAAAGGTGAATTTGTTAAAATCCTATTAGAGCCTAAAAATCTGGAAAAAAGATGTTTTTTCTATTTCCATCAAATCAAATCTCACCTGCAGTGAGTTTCTAAAGAACGCTTTGTTTTTTTTGACTGTTTTCTTCCTGAGAACCATTGATTTCTGTTCACTTCAGTACAGCGTGTAAAACAAGTCGAAGAGAAACCCGCCGGAGCAGCGAAACGTGTCACAGTTACAACTATTTGTGACACCTTTACAGTTCGCAGCGATGAAAATAGTCGTAGAAAACGCCGCCTGTGTGCTCCGTTTAGACGAAGAAAGCGACAGAAAAAGATGGTGTAGGGAAACAATATGACCTACAATTGAATCTCCATAAAGTGCTATCAACAGATGCTCAGGTGCAAAGAGCTTGTCACAATTGCCTGCTGAGTGGGAGCGAGCTAATTGCTGGATGTTGGAGAGAAGAGCGGATAGCAGAGTGTCAACTACTTCTGGTGCAAATTCTCGCACCGCTGCTGTTTGACATCTGATCTTTCTCTGCAGCTGTTGGAGGTGATGTGTGAGGGCGGATTGCAGAATCCTTAATTGGAACTGCAATACGATACCTTTGTTGTCTGCAACTGGAAATACAAGTACTGAATCTAGAGCGTGTGAGTTATGGGTAAAAGAAGAGTGTGACAGTAGAAACTGCAAGCTTTCAGTTCACAAACTTTAAATGACATGCAGGGTTTCCCCCAGAAAACCTGCTAAGCCTGGTGCTCAGGGCGCCACGCAGTCATCCAGCTGGCCGCCATGTTTTGAGTTAAAAAATGTTTAAAGTTGACAGGAAATTTGAAAATATCACCTGATAGTTATGCATTATTGGAAAACTGGAAGATTAATACCTAAACACCAACTATTAAGTCTTAAAAAAGAGCAATCATAAAAAGAAACGAATGAATGAACAATGCTAAGCCTGGTGACCCGCCAGGCTGATAATACATTGAGGGAAACCCTGGGCATGGTGTATTTCCTGGAAATGCTTTTAAAAACCCAACTAGATTAAAAATAAACACTTTATCAGAAACAGACACATCTGAAGTAGATTTTTAATGTTTTCAGGATCAAAATGTTTTGTTTGGTGGATGTCAAACTTGTTTACTTTATTAAAGTACATTATCTGGACCCTTATGGGTGTAAAAAGATCATTTTTGTTCAAGACGATTCTGTTCTGTCACTGATATGAGACTGAAATCTACAACAAACTTAAAGAAAACTGCAAAACAGCCGAAACACTGAGTTTGATTTAAATCTAGACTAAAACCGGCATGTTTAGAGTTGCTTTTGAAACATTACAGATGAAACATTAATCGATATTTTGATGTGTAACAGCAGCACTTGCTTCAATTGTTCACTGTGTGTTTATGGGAAATGTTCAATATAAATAAACTTGATTGATTGAAAGGTGAATTGTACATTAACTTAAATTTATGAGTCATTTTATAAAACTACTGACTGTGAAAAGCATTGACTGAAATTTAAGTTGGTAAATTTCATTTAATTTCAGCCTTTGCAAGCAGAAAATGGAAAATAAAGATCATAAGTATAAATAATTGTGGTGATTAAATTAAAATTATGAAAATAGAAACTTGATAAGATCATGTATGACCTGACACAACAAGCAATAAATCAATTAAAACAAACTCAATAATTTCCATTTCCATGATTTCTCTTTTTCTACTAAAAACTGGATGATAAAAATCTTCATTCTGGTCTCAATTTTGTTTACAGAAACTTCATAATTCATTTATTTATGTTGGATATTTAAAATGTCTTCCAGTTCCAGCGTTAAATATTCACTAGAATTTAAAGTTCATTAATCTTTGAGAATCTGTTTACTTAAAAATCCTCTTAAAAGAAAAATATTATCGTTTATCGCGATAACTTCTGACACAATTTATCGTCCAATATATTTTGTTATTGTGACAAAATACCGTAACAACCACAAAAATGCCTATTTTGAAGCAAAGCTAATCAATACCATTTGAAAACTTGATTTTTTGAGAATAACTTTTGACATGTTTGTCATTTGAGATGATAAAAACTTGCTAAATTCTCTTCTGTATAAAAAGGATTACCTGTGCCATGTGACCAGAGGATCAGGAGATCCAGAAGTGATGCATGTAAAGGTGACCGATTCCTGGTAGTCGGCTGTGGCGTTGAAGGACTGCTGGAAGACCGATAACGACGGAGGAACTGCACACAAACAGAAACAAGGAGTCACACATTCTGCCGATGTAATGGGATGAAAACTAAACGTTCTGCAAGAAATGTCAGTTTCCATGAAGCCGTAGAAACACCTTCTGAATACATATGCAGGAAACAATAAGTTGGCATTGTTAGCAATTTGTTGGGACTTTCTGGAAATGCTGTGGATGTTTGTAATTCCCACGGGGATTTCAGTTGACATTTTGACCCAGATTTGGTGAAAACACACAGGGATGTGGAACGATTGTGTTGTTTTCTGCTTCTGAAATGCTCGGCTAAACCACTCGAACGGAAACAAGACGGAAACGTGTTTGAATCAGAGGAAAACGGAGTTTTTGCTTCCTGTCCGATTCATAAAGCCTGAGCTCTGGCAGCTGATCATGTCAGGCCAATTTCTGTGGCTCAATAGAGACACTTCAGTTGTGTTGTTAGTTTAGGGGTTTGAAGGACATGCAGCATGAATTTTATTTTCTTTCCAAGGTGCATAGAGAGAAAAGAAAATTCACCAACTCATTTGATTTTTATACTGAAACTGCTACTTCAAAGAGATGAAAAGGAACATTTCTCTGGTTAAAGAATGGCTCAATGGGCAGAATAAATAATAAAAGATTATTGTGACCAAAGACATAGCCTTGAGGAATTCCTTACCTCTCAGGAACTACAAGGTTTATTTGAATTGTTGTGGAATAAACACACAACTAAGACTCCACAGAATAATTCAGAGGTGTAAAAATCAACACAGTGACAGTAAATGAAGATGGTGACGTCTATGTCCCTTTGAGTTGCAACTCAAAACCACTGTTTTCTCGCTATCTGTGTCGACTACGCTACACACAAACTCGTTGCCATAGCAACTTACAACAACGCCACAATATGTCTTAGGATTCAACACCAAAGAACAAAACATTCAGTCTGTTGTAGTTTCATATTGTTAGGCTTGATGTTTATTTTGCGATTATTAATAAGTGATCGCTGAAGTAGATTAGCTACTGATGCTATTAGCTTATCTAACAGATCACTGATACATTAGCTACCGATGCTATTAGCTAATCTAACAGATCAGTGATACATTAGCTACTGATGCTATTAGCTAATCTAACAGATCAGTGATACATTAGCTACTGATGCTATTAGCTAATCTAACAGATCAGCGATACATTAGCTACTGATGCTATTAGCTTATCTAACAGATCACTGATACATTAGCTACCGATGCTATTAGCTAATCTAACAGATCAGTGATACATTAGCTACCGATGCTATTAGCTAATCTAACAGATCAGCGATACATTAGCTACTGATGCTATTAGCTAATCTAACAGATCAGCGATACATTAGCTACTGATGCTATTAGCTAATCTAACACAGCGCAACTCCACTGATGATCTGTCAGAGTTGGTGTGTTCAGGTCGCCTTTTTTATTGATAACTAATCAAAAACACTACATTCCACATCACATCTACATGTTACGGTTGACATAGTCAAGCTAGCATAACTGAATTACTCCCGTCCGTCTCTTTCACTATGTTTGTTTTTTAATTAAAACTTTTTCCTAATCTTATTGTCTAGTTATTGCAGTGTTGAATATTAGAGACAAACACTGCCTTCTTTTTTTTTTTATAAATCATGCGTTATATAAATAACTTAACAGCTAAAACCAATGCTAGTTGTCGTTAGCGAGCAGCTTCTGGAAGCAGGGGACGTGACGTCACACTGACGGTCTATATGATGCAGGAAATAATGATCTATGTCAGCAACTGCATGTCTCTCGGTGTATTTTATGGGAGTACAAGCGACATTCCTATTACATACAGTAAATACGGCGTGTCTCACTAATCTGCACACAGCAGCATTGATACAGCAGAGGCCCTGATGACTTTATCAACGGCGCTGGGTGAGGGCTGTCAGCAACACGCAGGGAGTCCCTGTCACCCAGTCAACTGCCGCCTGTCATTTTATCAACCAGCAGAAGGAGACCAAGGGGAGAGCAACCTCGCTCTCATCTTTATTCCCCGTCGCGCTGACAAGGGAACGACAACTTCATGGCGCTTGAATGTAAATGAAGCAAATCAACCCATTTCTCCAGCACATATTTACGCTGCGCCTCTGCTCCCACTGCTCCCACTGCTCCCACTGCTGCCACCCGTCCCAATCTCAAGAAGTGATTAAGCGTGTTTGGAGCAGCTTAGTGGCGATCTGGA